>APFE031594295.1:194427-276017 GCA_000404065.3 Pinus taeda | reverse complement strand
GGTGACAACAATAGAAATTCAGTTCCTAGATTAGCTCCAGGTTGTTGGGAGGGAGTTAATGCCTCCTATATTTGATGTGAGTGAGTTAATGAGGCTGTTAGATTCTCTATTCTATATAACAGGCAACCATTCGGATGGTTTGCTAAGAGGGTGAGAGTTTTGTGAGGATTTATTGATGTAATCTCCTGTTTGATTAATAAATTCCTTATGCCTATGTTGTGTGGACGTAGCCCAGATTGGTTGGGTGAACCACGTTAAACTCTTGTGTTTTATGTTCTTGATTTATTCTGATGTGTGTTTAATTGTTTGTTGTGCATCTGGGACCAACATTATGTTCATTACAACTTGTGATTGTTGTCCCATTATTGTGAGGAGGCAAAGAATAATAAAGACCTTAACCTTTGGGACAAAATCCAAGAGGATGTTAATTTGGAGGATGGAGCGTTGCAATTAGAGAAACTGGAGGATGTTATTATCTAGGATGATGATGATTGATATGAGACAACACCCCCATCTGATGTTATGGTCCCCAGGTTACATTCCTCAACAACAACAACCAATGCTTCATCTTCATCAGTTCTACAACTTCCACAACCACCATCTTCTTCACTTCCACCACATGGAGGCTCACATAGTGGTCATGGTGTGAGGAGGAGATATTAGTAGATAAATTCACAGTTCACTACCTTTGTCACAGCCTAAAGTCTCTAGACTCTATAGATGATAGATTATACTCTAGAGTGTTAGACTTATGAGTGTTGTGAATTTGAACTTTTCAGTCTTACTCTTCTTAGTTAAATGTGTAGTTAGTTGTGGCTAGGTGACCTTTTTGTAAACATTATTATTTGAATTTTGGTCATGACTCATGTTGATATTTACTCGCTAGATAAGTTATTTGACTTTTATGATTTTATCTTCTTAATGTCCACTTTCTATTATATGCTTAAAATTTTGGTGCTTTCTCCCTTCTACCTTCTCTAGATGGTTGATGCTTGAATAATTAATCATTGATGTACAATGAATGTTGTATTTATCCTGATTTATGTACAAATATGCATGTTTTCATATTTTTTTACAACTAATTTGGTATTTTGGATGTTATATTATATATATATTATATATATATATATATAGAGAGAGAGAGAGAGAGAGAGAGAGAGAGAGCTTCCAACGTTTATGACAAAAAGGTGTTCTGCTTCGTGCAACATTTGTCCTTACCATGAACAAATATACATAGGTGTGTCTATTTTGAAATAAGGCTTACAAAATTTTAATTTAATTATCAACAATTAATAGTTGGATGAGAGGGATTTAAATTTTATGGAATATTTTTAGTGGTAGGAAAGACAAGGTTGAGATTTATCTCAAAAGAAATTACGATAATTTTGCTTTTCAATTTAATTAAAAAGGAAATATAAAATCAAATTAAAATAAAATATATAAAAAATATTTTGACTCTGAAATGAATCATGGTTTTTTGGGAATGTTGTATTGATAAGCCATGATATTGGCCTATGATATTATAACAAAGCCTATTTATAAGTTAAGAATCTCTATGATAAAGTGGGGTGGAATCTCCATGGTCAAGAATCTTGTTATATATTTTTAAAATGTATATATGTTTAATCTTATATCATTTTTTAACAATATAACGTGCCTTCTGTCTTTGATCAACGTGCTCTTCACTGCTTCAAGGATATTGCAATGAAACACAAGCCCTTGTTGTTGTGCAATATGACCTTGATATTGTTAATTTTTCATCAATTTGTTATATGTTGCAACTATTACTTCGACAATATCCAATAGCACCCAATCTAACAATTTCATTTCTTCAATTATCCAATGATAGTAGAACAATAATAGACAGAACAATTAGACAAATGCATAATGAAAGACAACCACAAGACAAGACACAAATTTGGTCAATGACCAGGGAAAAACCCCACTAGGGGGAAGGCCTTGCAAATATTCTTCTATTAGATTGTCTTCAAATGTTCAGCGGAGAGAGTACATCATCCAACATCGACTTCAATATCCAATATTCAATTAGCTATCCAAAACAGAGATGAAAGAGAGTCAACTCAAGTGCATATTTGTCCCAATCAACAACAACCAACATCAAAATGCCCTAACCAGTCAACAGTTCACGGTCAAATCAACCCTTCAGCAACTCGGTCTAGGATAGTCAAATTTGACCTCTAAATCTTGTCAAAGATTAGTCAAAACAGTTCCAAAACATATGGTCAAACTCTATCAAAGTCTGTTCTTTTACCTGCAATCAAATATGTAGTCAGCCTCAGTCAAAGTGCCCAGAACTTTTCGGTTTTGGTGCCAAAAGATGTGGCCTGGAAAAATCGACATTATGGACGTTATGTTCAAATCCACAACTTGATTAAGAGTTATAATCCCCAATTCATGTAGAAAAACCACCATCTCCCATGGAAGAATGAAATTTGCCCGATAGTTGACCCAAGCATCTTGACTAATTCTGACACGATCACTAGGGCCAACCTTCCATGCTAAACCTTGTTCAATCACACCAAAAGACTTAATGACAACCTTCCAAACTACAGAGACATTTGGCTTTTGCTTGTTAGAGGATCTAATCCAATCTTCTATAGATAAAGGAAATATGTATTTTCTAGTGACAAAATTAATCCACAAACTTTTTGTAGATAATAACCTTCATCATATATTTGCTACCAATGCTTTGGAAAAAGACACTAAATTTTTCAAATCCCACCCACCCGATTTCTTTGGAAGAGAAATTTTCACCCATTTGACCCATGGAAAAAAAAATTTGTCCTTTGACCCCAACCATAAAAATTTACAACAACTTTTTCAAATAGAATTGAGAATTTCTTTTGGAATCCAATGAAATGACATCTAGAATACTAGTATTGCTTCTAAGTTTGATTTGATAAGCATTAATCTACCTTCCCGAAACAACCACTAGAAGCTCACACTCTGAGCCTTTTTTCTATCTTTACCAATAGCCAATGCCAGTCCACTTTCTTGTAATCGTTAGGCTTAAGATTATTAGGCATCTACAACATGTAATCTTCATAATTATAATGGAAATTATGTTTTTTCTAAGGAAAAAAAAATCGTTAGGCTTAAGATAAAATTCCAAATATTTAAGCCCTTCCTCAATATTATTTATTTGAAAAGGAAAGAGATTTTTATCATTAATAAGTTCATCTCTAGACAATCCCACTGCAATGAAAGTTCATTTCTGCAAATTAACCAACATACCTATTGTTTTTTTAAAAAGTGATAGAGCAAATTTTACAGAGGCTATATCTCTCCTAGTTTGATTGGAGAACAACAAAATGTCATCAATAAATGAAAAATGAATCATGGTAAGATCTCCAACTACCGAAAATCCCTTTAAATCACCCCTTCTTTTTGCTTATGCCAATAGCCTACTTAGTCCCTTCCCTATCAAAAGGAATAACAATGAAGATAACAAACAACCTTGTTGAAGACCTCTTTTAGCATGATTTATTTTTTAAGCAGATCCATTGATAAGCATTGCAAAGGAGACTGAGGTTATACAAGACATGATCAAATTTATGAATCTTACCTCAAAGCCCAAGTGCGTTAATAACATTATGATGTAAACCCAACTAACTCTATCATATGATTTAGATAGGTCAATCTTGAGAAACATACCTTTTAACTTCTTAGTTTTTAGGATGTGGAGGTCCTCCTGCGTGACCCCCATGGCCTCATGGATCTCCCTTCCTGCCAAGAGAGAAAATTGCTCCTTTGAAATATTCCGAGAAACAACCGACTTCAATCTATTAGAAATGATCTTTGCTATAATTTTGTATATGTTGTTGCATAATGAGATCAACTTGAATTCATCAAAAGAGTGAGGGGAGTCAAATTTGGGGATCAAATATATAAAAGAGGAGTTAAAATCATCATACATTTGTCTAGACTACCTATAATCCTCAATAACTTTGATGATATCCTCCCTAAGTATATCAAAAAATTCAAGGTAGAATTCGACCAACCACCTGTCGGGACTTGGGCTTTTTTCTCGCTGGAAACCGTACAAGACCTTCTGCAGCTCCTCCTTAGAAAATGACTCCATGAGAGAATTCTTAGCATTATCATTAGAGAACCATGGAAAATGTCCAGCGAAATCTATCACTTCAATTAGAGAGATGTCTTGGGGAGCTTTGAAAAGGGAATTGAAGTGATTTATGCCCAATCTAGCTACAACATCAAAATTATTTGCTTGGCCCCCATTCATATCATCAAGGGCCCAAATGGTATTCATATCCTGACGCCCTTTAACATATTGTTGAACAAACTTCGAGATCTTGTCCCCACATTTCAACCATATCTTCCTACTTATTAACCTCCAAGACTCCTCATGTTCCTTCAATATTCTATTTTTGGAGGCTTCAAGTTGGATAATTATTTGCTTGGATTCCTCAGATGAATAACCCCCCCTTGAGGATCTTCTAATTACTCCAGCTCGTGCTCCACCCTCTTCAAGACCTCAAAATCTATTTTCTTTTTCTCTTTTTCTCATTCAATGGTGGCTCTTTTAATTCTTTTGAGGTTGTTCACAAATCAAGCCATAATTGATCCTTCCCTATCTGGGCAATAGGGGATCCAATGCTCCACCATTAGATTTCTAAAGGATTCATATTTCATCCAAGATGAGATAAATTTGAATGGGGATATCGAATTTCTAATACCTCCTTTTAGTTCAAGAAAATTGGGATGGTGATCAAAGCTACCCCCTACTCTAACCCACTGATAAAATAGGGAAATTTTGTTACCAAGAAGCAATCAATCCTTCGACCTATCATTGCATCCCTTGAGCACCTATTACACCAAGTGGATTCTAATTGTATTAAACCAACATCACATAATTTATGCACCTCCAAAAAATGAGCAAATAAATCAGAAAGAGGATCTGAATGGGAATGCATATCCCAAATTTTTGAAATACCAGGAGAGGAATTCATGCCACCTCCGATAACCACATTATCTACATTCATGTAAGAACTTCCCATCAATCTTTCCTTGAAAGAAACCCTATCTTGACAAGGCCCATAGATGTTTACCAACCTGATCTCCCTTCCCAAACCCAACACAAAAAACATTGGCCCCTAGTCCCCCTTCAACACCCTAAGAGCTCAACATTTTAATATTCCTTTGATTAATACCGAACACTAACCCACTAGAATGCCCCCTGGCACCCATTGCTACAAAACTCCAACTTGAATTTAGAGATTCTGATATTTTTACAGTTGCATCACTAGGGCCAAGGGTTTCTTGAAGAAAAATGACATCAAAAGAGTAAACAAGCAAAAGATGTTTAAGAACTAATATTTTCGAGGAACTAGCTAGTCCTCGATAATTGAAAGAGAGGAACTTCATGGAGAACCCGAGAAAGGGGCTAGCGCTGCTCTAAGTGCCCCAATAATATATTTTTTCCTTTCAACAACAACATCCAAACTGGCCTTCAATTTAGCCCTAGAGATGTGAGATTGTCATCCTTGAGGGTTTGTTGTCTAGATAAATCCTCTCTGCAGACAGAGATGATCCCTCTAGCCCAATGAGTGGGACTAGCAACCTACGTGACAATCTACTAGACACTTTCCTAAGCTACAATTGAAAAGAGAGATGAAGAAGATGACCTACCTCGTTCTGATGCTATCAAGTCGTCCTTTGTTGAAAATCTTGAATCACTTGTGTCGCAAGATCATTCCGACTGCTCACGACATTTATGCACTTGCATAAGAGATCAAGATACAAAAAGGCATGCAAATACCAATAGCATATTCAAAAGAAACCTACTTAATTGATCAAGGAATGTTAAGATAGATGATACATAAGCATACACATCAATGGAAAATCAAGTAGCAGTTGTATATTAATAGAAAAGAAGGGAGCATACAACCAAGCCTTTATGTCAATAGCTCTCCTTGAATGAATGTCCAAGTCCAAGCTAGGCTCTCCAAGCACTCCTTCTCAAAGCCAAATGAGTATCATATAGGCACAATATTAGCATAAGGGTGTAAATAGACATAGACCAACCATTTGGGAATGGGAAAAGATGAATATATAGGCAGGGAAAGGGAGTTAGGATCTCTCCAAAGATAGGAGAAAGCCCTCATCTCAAGGAAGTAACTCATAGGGATAAGACCAAGAGGTCAAGTTGGGAGAACTCGACCTCATCCATGTTGAACAACCTCCAGCTCAGTGCTTTGGAAGTTTCTAGATCACAAAGCTTCTCATCCTCTTTTGGAAAATTGCCTTTTAGGGATCATCGCGGGTATACAATCAAAGAGAGCGATGGCATCGTGGGGTTAGTATAGTGCAACTAGCAACCATCACGGTTTTTAGTCTCAGAAGAGCGATGATCCTCAATTAGGGTTTAAGAGTTATCTCCTTAAGGGGAAGCTCAAGGCATTTTCCAATCAATGTCTTAGGGAGGATCTGAGCTGCATATATGAATGAGTGCACTGCATAATGGTCATGTTTCGGGCACTTCGGGGTATGTCACAGGGAAGTGTAGGAGGTGTGACAAAATACTATGTAACAGATGCCCCCTAAAGCATGAAGGCAAAACGGGGAGTGATGGCTGAGATACTTTACAAGATTTTGCAAGGACAAGGAAAAACTGTTAGGAGACCTACAAATCAAGGATGCATATACATATACATATCTTATATCAAAACATGAATCTATGGTATGGACATAACCATCCAGATGATAAGGACTATATGAAAGGATCCGTGTCATGGGCTCAACCATCCAAATGAGAAGGATCATCTGTAAATATAATATGTAAGGTATGGACTCAACCATCCAATATAGAAGGATCATCATAAATGTAAAGTCCCACATATGGTCAAAGCCATCCGCATAGCGGAAACATGTGTACAATGATGAATAACACATAACTCCATGCAACCTGAGTCATATCAGACAAGACTCAGGGTCTTGTGCTCCATCCCAACTCGATAAAGTATGATTTCTAACATGTGAATGAATATGTCAAAGTTGAACATGCTAGAAAACCACCTTATTATCGGCCAATGATGTGTGTTGTTAACAGGCATGAGAGAAACCACCAATAATGACAATGGCTCTCAAGGTACAGCAGTACAATTTGTGAATGTGAAAATGAAGCTGATGTTGAACACTCGTGGAATCACCCGATCGAAGGTCAATAGTGAAAACCTATCGTCAGATGCGAAGAACTTGTCATTAAGGCATGCAAGCTCTAAGGTATTGAAAGGAAATTTCTAACTCATCTTCCTGGATAATGAGCTGAAGTCGACAGGAAGTGACTCATTGAAGGAGGGCCACGATGATTCCGCATCATCAACATGAAACGAAGAATAAAGTGGAATGAAATGAGTAAGATCCAAGACTGTAGCAAAGGGTCAGACAATGTATAGGCAATAGACTGCAGATAGGACTTCTCTTGAAAATATTGGTGACACAACTCCGGAGTGTGGCAGCATTAGACTCAACATGAGACCAAGGGTCAAAACGACGAAGTGGAATAGTCAGATGAGAGGCAAAATGGATCATCCATACCCGAAAAGACAAGTGATTGAGTGAGGATATCCCAAACATGACACAGGATACAATTGAGTGTCATGTTCAAGAGCGACATGCTACCTATACAAGAGATGTTTCACTTTCATTTTCCCGACTATTTATAGTGAGTACATCTTTATTTTTACACAAGATTGAAGAGGACACCATATGCATGTCATATAAGTTCATTCTTCGAATGAACCCATCCTAGTAAGTTTTACGAGTCCTAGGAAGGAGAAAGTCGGTCTTGTTATGGTGACAAGTCTTTCACCGTTTAACTTTTAACGAGTCCGAAGGAAGAATAACTCGGTATATTTTTCATATTTAGAGAGTTTGAAAAAGAGACGAAAAAGAAAACTCCATCAGGTCCCTTTTTGTAATTAGTCTCTCAAATCTGAAAAGGTAGAGAACAATATTCGAGAGAACCTCTTGACCATGTTGACTAAGGTGTACCTTTTTCGTAAATAGTCAATCTCAGCCCGAAAAAAGGGGTAAAAGTATAGTGAGACGACGTCAATTCATTTAGTATAACAAGTTCTAAAAGAAAAGTACTCGGTGATCTTTTCATTTTTCGGGAGTCAGAAAAGCGTTGAAAGATGACTCTACTTGGAAGAACAAGTAGTATAAAAGGATAGCAATTGGTTCTGATCATGATGGAACTGCTCAAAACACGTAAGGGTCAAGAGGCTAGCTAATAAGACCAATCACCACAGACGTTCCCCAGGCAAGGGTAAAACAACCAAGTGAAAGCATATGATCAACCAAAGCGATGGTGATGATGGAATGAAAAAAACAAGGCTCATTTGGAAAGACAGGCTGATAAAAACAACAATCATGAGATGTAAAATGGGAATGGTTTCATTTTTACACAAGCTTGAAATATGGGAAACTATACTTGAGTATACTTGAAGATGGTTTCATTCTTTCACAAGCTTGAAACATGGGAAAAAACTATGCTTGGATTTGGTTTCATTTTTACACAAGCTTGAAACGGAAACAAACTATGCTTGGGTTTGGTTTCATTTTACACAAGCTTGAAATAAAGATAAACTATGCTTGAGATAAGTTTGCATGCCCCCATCATACTGAGACGACGTCAATTTGGGGAACATGCCCCCAAGCTTCATTTCATTCACCTAAGTGGATAGAATGAAGGTTCACCTACGAGATCAAGTGAAAGACTCAGCTGGAATTTTACGAGATCTAATCAAAGACTTGAATTGGAAAGGGATTTGTTTCATTTTTTAACGAGCTTGACAAAGGAAAAGAACCATGCTCATGATACCTTATTTCATTTTTAACGGGGTTGACATAGTAAACAAACTATCCTCATGGGGACCTATTTCGTTTTTTAATGAGGTTGACATAGTAAAAGAACTATCCTCATATCCTTTATTTAATTTTTTAAGGAGCTTGACACAAGACAAGGAACTCTGCTCCATGGTCCTTGTTTCATTTTTTAGCGAGCTTGACACAAGACAAGGAACTTTGCTCCAAGGGACCTATTTTATTTTTTAACGAGGTTGACATAGTAAAAGAACTATCCTCATGGTCCTTGTTTCATTTTTTAACGAGCTTGACACAAGACAAGGAACTCTGCTCTATATCCCTTGATCACAACCCAAAAGAAGCCATGGCTTCCAAGAATTTCTCATTAGATGGGAGAACAACACTCTAGAAAGGATACATGTCCAGGGATCTAAAGTAAAAACCAGGCTCCAATGTCCCAATACATGGCGTACTACATCACCTACGAGAGCATCAATAGATGTGGGCATGGAACAGGTGGCCATGTAATTAACCTGTGGTGAAGGTGATACTGCTTGCACATAAGAACCATGTAGGGATGATGGTTGAGTGGGAGCTGAGTCAGGACCAATGAATGTAAGTTGATCAATGATCACAATTCTTCCTTCATGTGGGAAACACATCACTCAAAAGAGGGAAGAGACAAGAGCTCCCATGACATAAACATAGTCACAACCAAGGAGTAGATTAAAATCCAACGGGCTTTGGACAACCATCACGTCTATATAGACAGCCTTTCCTCCCAAAGTAATAGGCAACTTAGGAAGGATCCCTAACAGTTGATTGATTCCTCTGTTAAAAGCTAACAGATTCTGGGCAATGGGGACAAGCTAAGGAGAACCTAAACCTTTCCAAGCAATTGAGGACAGAATGCTAACAAATGTGCCCTTGTCTATGACTGTGCTAAGTATGACCATATGGTAAGCATGTACGGTAATCTGAAAAGGCACATGGAAGGCGATATCCTGCCAGTCGACTCTAATCAAAAGAAATGACTAAACTACTCGGAGGAGGTGTCGTAGGAATGTGAGAACTGCCCTCTTGCTCTATGGGAATAGGAGGACTACTCTCATGCACCTCAGGAACTGGAGGATTTCCCTCCTGTTCATTGGAAACTGAAGAAACCAGAGGAACCTGAGCGGTATGGGGTTCACTCTCTACTAGAAAGGGACGGTTAACTGAAGGTGGAACCAAGTCTATCGTTTTCTTGACCAATGGTTGGTCGAAAACAGACTCATGAGACTCACTTTTAGAGAGAGCGGGGTTGACCAAAGTTGACTTTTGATCAATCACTGGATCAACTAGTGAAGGATCGAGGGAAAGCTTTTGATACCCAGTAGAAAGATGAGGTTGAGAAGTTGTAAGGTTTTCCAACTCTTTGGAAGCTTCATCCATAAGAGGAAAAAGGTGAAATTTCACTTTTCCCTTTTTCCCATGGGATTTACTGATACTAGTTGAGGGTTTGTCACCAGCATGAACTCCAGAGTCTGATGACAAAGGTTGATGTGAACCTGTGAACCACACTTCTAAGACCTTGGGAATACCAAGACAATTTCGAAGAAGATGGTCACCCTTACATAACATGCAAGGGAATTTTACTTTCTAAGTCTCCTTGGAAGATTTTTCTTCATTAGTTGCATCGGTAACAATAGTTGTTTGGTTACCCCTTTGCTTATTTTTTTTCTTCTTCTTCATCCTCTTCTTCTTGTTCTTAGCTTCTTGGTTACTAGAATCCAAACTTTCACCAGGCGAAGAGGAAGAACAAGGTGAAGAAGCCAAGGGGTCAACTTTAGGATCAACATGAAGTTTATGTTGTTTAGGTTGAGGAGAACTTGGTTGAAAAGCAGTTTGGACACTCAGAACCACCGAGGTCTAAAATAACCAAACTGGCAGATCAATGGTCAACCCCAGAAGGGACAACGTCGCCATATAGGGAGCACCAACATTTCTAAAAGAAGGAAAAGGACTAGGATTCCTGTCAAGGGGATTTCCTTGGTTGGTAGACTCGGGAAATGTTGCCATTGGTATCAACCTAAGATCTACTAAGGAGTATTTCCACAGGAATGATGTTGTTCCGTGGTTAATTAATTTTAGAATTTGAAACAAAAACTTTGCCTTTTCATGTTTTAAGAGTCGAGAAAAGGACGAAAAGGTGACTCTAGTTGCTTTCATTGGCTTAACGAACTTGAAAGAACAAGTACTCGATGATCTTTTCAAGTTTAAGGAGTCAGAAAAGATCGAAATGACTACTCAAGTTACTCTAGGCAAAAGGGATTACCAAGTAACTATGAACTGCAATATACACCTTAGCAAATAAATTTACTAGGACTTGACGTATGTGCAGGCAATCTCCTCAAATGTTGTTTTCGGTGTATCACATTTACAGGGCAGCAGACTCGGCTTCTTATGGATAAAGGTTTGCAACCTATGAGGGTCTCCCTTTATATACTCGACAGTACGGGGGCACAATTCCGTGCTAGCGTTGTCTAATGCAAGAGTATTGCAAACGACAACTGCTGAGTTTTATAGACGCTGAAACACGTCTCTAGCCTAGACCACTAAGTATGAGTGTTAATGTTTCAAATGCTCCTTAGCTTAATTGATAGATTTCAAAACGTTTATCTTCAATTATGTTTCAGTTTTGAGCTCAAAACGATGTCACCTGAACACCTATCAGGCAACTATATGAGAAAATGAAAACTTTCCGTTTCTATGAAAGCTAGACTAATCAAGGGAAGAAATTTCAATCAATAATGCATCATGAAAAATGCCTTCCACTAACTTTCACAATGCAAAATGTGAAAATGAAATCTAATCTTCAATTGCACTAAATGCAATGCCAAAATGTGATCCTATAAGAAATGAAAATCACTTTCCTTTCGCTAAGATGCAATAATGAATTTTCTTTTCACTTTGATTCAACCAATGCAATCTAATGCAATGAGCAAAGGAAAATGCAATCAACTCAACTCAATGAAAATTTCTTTCACTTTTGTCTACCAAACGCAATGCCAAAAGTAAAAATGATTTTCACTTTTCACTATTCTAAATGCAACTTTTCGAAAGCAAAATGATTTTGAATTTCCTAAGATGCAGTTATATTAAATATGCTTTTCTTTTCGTTTTGAATGATTTGATGCACCTAATACAGTTTTTAGCTTTCAATCACTGAAAATTGTAATCTATTGTCAATGATGAATCTCAAAATTAACTTTTCAATGCAACTAATCTAATGCATTTTCACGAAAAGTAAATTTCGAAATACAAGCTAAAACAAATGCAAAACAATGTTTTCAATGATTTCCACATAAAACAACACTCAATCAATCATCAAAACAAGCATCTCAATGACACCAACAAGTCGCAAGTGATGACCAATTGACTAGAAACCCTAGAACTCAATCAGATTTAATTTCAAAGCCAATGAGACAAATTTTGCAAATTAATCAAGACAATCAATCAAAAACACCATAAACACTCTAGAAAACCATTAATAGAGGACAAAGAGACTGAAAACAAGAAGAATAACCCTATTTTCTCTTATACTTTAGGATCATTGCTCTTGTTTAAGTGAAAACAACGATAATCGTGACTGTAATTAAAACATCAGCGATGTCATCACGAATGTTAGTAAGAAAACCATGATGGGCGAGAAAAATGAAGAAAAAATAAAAATAAAAAATCTTCAAGACCAAACAAAAATCAATGTCCTCAAGCAATCACCAGCAAGTGAAAATAGTTATAGAAAAGAAAACAAGCTATAACACTGACAGTTGGTCAAACTCATCACAAATTCAAGGTGAAGGATTGAATGGAAAGTGTTATAGTCCCCCCTGGTCAAGTGCTCAATATTTAGCTCAAAAATCAAAGTTCTTAGATTGGCTCGAAACCTAAATGACTGCGGTTCTCTCGTCAAGACGATTGCAACGCAATTCGTTTCACCGAAAACCGAGTCTGGATGAAGGAGAAAAGGCATGTTGTTCGTTTTCCTAAACAACTAAAAAAATTGTAGAACATGACAGAATGATGACATGGCAGTACAGTGAGCATGATGGGAATCTTCTTCAGTTTTTGTCCAATAAGACTGTGACAAGTGTCACTTCAAGATTCATCAGTTTGGTTGTGTGAAGGTGAAATTTCTCAATGTCCTCCAAGGTGGAATTACGGGTTCATGGTGAATATTATGTGGAAATTGTTTGTTTATATATATATATATATATATATATATATATATATATATATATATATATATATATATATATTATATATATATATATATATATATTAAACAATGACACATTTCAAATGTTTTATGGTATAGTTCTAAACTAGATACAAAGGCATAAATATTTTGGATGGCAAAATGTGTTAAGGAATGGGCGAAGGGCGGGTCAAACCCGTGACCTCCCCCTCCCAACTCTAATACATTACCAATGAACAAAGCACATGTTTTGTTTAAAGGAGGCCACGACACCATATTTAAAACCTATAATGTATGCGACGGTGGAGCAGAGGGAGCCAGCCTCGCAGGCCAGCTCCCTCACGATACGACCATATGCTATGAACACGGGCCAACACCAAGCATAAGCGTGCCTAATGCACCGGTAATCCAGGCTTAACTTAGTTAATTCGTTGCTAAGGTTGGTGGAAGTTTTGGAGATGCGCCAATTTCTGCGGAGTTGCCAAATTTGGTGGTGCTAACTGGAGTCTTCTCCAGTTTTAGCGAAGTTTCCTAGGGAAACATTAAATGAAGCATATCTTGAGAAATTTTCGACCAAATTGAGCTCAGAAAGAGGTGTTCTTGGCTAATTTGGACACTTTTAACTCATTGGTATAGATTTTAGAGGCAATAGAAACTTATAAAGGTGAGTTTTCCATAGGGAAGTTCAGGAAAGCCTAGGGCCATTAGGGCAAGAGGTCATGCCCAGATCAACTAGAGTCAATTTTCAGAGATCTAATAGTCATTTTTGGCTAATTTGAACATTCTGAACACATTGGTACATGTATCAGGAGCCATAAAGCTTTGTAAACAACATTTTTTCCACATTGAGCTAATACAGAAGCCTAAGCCATGGGAGATGGACCAAGGAGATGTAGCCCACGAGGGGTGAACTTCTTTATCAAAACACTATGTTAATGTGTCTCTTTGATGGTTTGCTACACTGTACATGTTTGTTGTTCAATATTTCTTTTTGAAGCTATTTTGCTCATGAATGTATTTTAAAACTTAAGGAAATTTAACTGATTGTATGCACAAAGAGCTAATGAAACCTCAACACAAGTAGAAATAAGCATACACATATTTATAAATCTGTAATTGTTATTAGCACATTAAAATAATCATACAAAAATAGATCAAGTTGGTATCAGAGCCAAGTTGAATTGCTTGATTGCTTGAGTTTGTACTATTAGTGTTTTAATGGTTGCAAAATTGTAATGCTTACAAGGTTAAAGTTGCAGAAAGGAAGGGATGTTATTGGTTGCAACTCCTGAGGTAATGCCCAGAAGAAGGAGAACCACGTGGCCACAATCTCCACCACCCAAAGTTCCAATTTCAGTTGCACTTGAAACTCCCCAAGTTTTGTCTTTAACTAAGATTGAAGAGGTACAAGTAGTACCAATTTTTGAGTCTGAATCCATAGCCATTATGTCTGGAGAAAGAGAGCTTGAAGGTCCCTCTTCAGAAGAGGAAGAATTCAAAAAAGCTTTCTATTCCTTGACTGAGATGGTTAAAGTCCTCTATGAAGAGAGGAACACTAGAATGGTTGGAGAGAGTTCTAAACCTCCACATGGAGAAGGAAGTTCAGAGGACAAAAAAGATGAGAAGAAGGATTCCAAAGGGAATGATGGAAATCGACCTCCATCTCCACCATCCTCATCATCTCTATCATCTCACACAACATCATATTCCACTACCACCACTGAAACTACCACTACTCATTCCAAAACTCCAAAAGGAAATACTCCATTACTGAAATTGGACATAAAATCCGAACTTCCCATGTACAATGGAGAGGTGAATGCATAAAAGTTGGACAATTGGATTCGACAATTGGAGGTATACTGCAGAATTCAGAACCTTCAAGAAGACAACATAAATATCTAGTTGGCTTCACTGAGTCTAGAAGGAGTTGCACTAGTTTGGTGGGAAGCAAAGACTCAAGAGGACATGAGAATCCATGGTAAGATATCTATCACTTGGGTTGAATTTGTTTATGCAATTAAAAGATAGTTTTATCCTTTAGCCTATATGCAAAAAGCCATTATGAGTTGGCAGAATTTTAGGCAGCTTAAAGGCCAAACAGTGCAAGATTATACACGGGAGTTTAGGAAAAGGGTTTTGTTATTAGGAGTGAATTTGAATTCCCAAAATACACTGTTGAAATATATTGGGGTTTACATTCCTATCTTAAACACACTATTCTTATGTTCAATCCAACTAATTTAGATGAAGTATGTGTGCAAGCCATGCATCTTGAATCTAGAGGAAAGAACACTTATGAAGAGAATAGTAATAAAAAACCACCTAAGGGTAAGGAGAAAGAGAAAGGAGGAAAATGGAAAGGGAAGGAAAATGCAAGTGTGAAGAAAGAAGGGGATAAATTTATCTCTAAACACTGTTCAAAAGAGGGACATAATGAGGATCATTGCTAGAAACTCCATCCATAAATGAGACCAAATAAGTTCAACAATAAAGGGAAACAGAAAATCACTACTATCACTCAAGAAGATTTATGTTTTGAATTAGGGGATGAAAACAAAATCACTATCATGGGAATCAAATGAAAACAAGATATTGCAAGCACTAGTTCACAAAACTGTAACACTACTACTACTCTAGATGAAAAGAGATGAATTGAGTTATTTCATGTTAGGGTCATATCTAAACACACCAAGATTGACACACTCTTCGATAGTGGGTCACAAGTGGATCTAATATCTGAAGACTTAGTCAACAAATTGAATCTTGAAACTGTACCTCACCATAAACCATACCCTTTGGGATGGATAACAAGAGACACCATTTTATAGGTTACAAGAAAATGTTTGTTTAAATTTGTAATCATTGCAAATTTTGTTGATGAAGTAGAGTTAGATGTGGTATCGCTTCATATTTCAGGTGTGGTGTTGGGTAGTCCATATTTATATGACCGAAAAGTAGTCTTTTACCGCCATGAAAATGAGTATCACTTGTTCAAGGATGGTGTGGAGTATATAGTGAGAGCCCATCGTAAAAAGTTAAACATATCAGTTGTTAATGCAGGGCAGGCAAAAAGACTAGTGATTTCAAGTAAAAGTTTAGTACTTCTCATGTTCAAGCCAAATGATGATATTGTTTATGAAAATGTTGTTGCATGTAATGCAAGTTTCAATTATGATTTGGTTGGTTCAGTTCATCAGAGTGATGAAGTATTTCAGGTTGTGAAAGGATCGTCCTTCAAAGAGAAAGAAACTTCACATGAAATATCTTTGCAGCAAGAGGTTTTTCTTTGTGATGTTAGCATGCAAGGGTTGAAAAATTTGCAAAGTGTAGAGACACCAATGCAATGCAAAAGTTTGTTGAACAATGGGCTCACTCAATCATCCCTTACACCATGTTGTGCATCGATGGTTATGGTGCCAAAAATGAATGGTAAGCATTTCAAGAAAAAAGACAAAAGAAGTAGTTTTCACCAAAGCAAAGTTGCAAAAAGAGGTTAGTGCAAGAATATACATAACACCAAACAAGAATGGTTTGTATGGATTTTAATGTTGTATGTTCTTTGTAGCACTTCTATTAAATACATGTATTTGAATTATGGCAAAAAAGAGTCAATTTTTTAAGAAATTGTCCACTTGGTTGACATAAACATGTTTAGAAAGTTTTCTACATGTCATCTATGAAGGGAAATTGTTTGATATTTTGAAAATATCAAAGTACAAGTTGGGTTTCACTTCTTTGATGCATTTGGGCCATGATATTGGAGGAGGGTAAGTTGGAGTCAAGCCTCTCCAAGTTGGATGCAATTGTTGATTGGTCAATGCCCAAGATCGTCATTTTGATTAGAGGTTTGTTGGGAGCAGCCTAATATTAGAGGAGAGTTGTTTTTGACATTTCTTCTTTCGTAGCTCCTTGGCATGCATTTTCATGTGTGTGCAAAGTCTTCCATTGGGGAGGCAAACAGCAAGAGGCATGTGTTGCTTCAAACCAAAAGATAAGTTCAATTCTTTTTTATGATCTTTCAAACTTGAAAGGTTCATTTAAGTTTCAGGTTTATGCAAGCAACTTCACCATCTTATTTCTTATGCACATGTCATCTATGAAGGAAAATTGTTTGATGTTTTGAAGATATCAAAGTACAAGTTGGGTTTCACTTCTTTGATGCATTTGGGCCATGATATTGGAGGAGGTAAGTTGAATTCAAACCTCTCCAAGTTGGATGCCATTGTTGATTGGTCAACGCCCAAGATCGTCATTTTGATAAGAGGTTTATTGGGAGTAGCCCAATATTGGAGGAGAGTTGTTTTTTACATTTCTTCTTTCAAAGCTCCTTGGCATGCATTGTCATGTGTGTGCAAAGTCTTCCAGTGGGGAGACAAACAACAAAAGGCATGTGTTGCTTCAAACCAAAAGATCAGTTCAATTCTTTTTTTATGATCTTTCAAACTTGAAAGGTTCATTTGAGTTTCAGGTTTATGTAAGCAACTTCACCATCTTATTTCTTATGCACATGTCATCTATGAAATAAAATTGTTTGATGTTTTGAAGATATCAAAGTACAAGTTGGGTTTCACTTCTTTGATGCATTTGGGCCATGATATTGGAGGAGGTAAGTTGAAGTCAAGCCTCTCCAAGTTGGATGCCATTGTTGATTGGTCAACGCCCAAGATCGTCATTTTGATAAGAGGTTTGTTGGGAGTAGCCAAATATTGGAGGAGAGTTATTTTTGACATTTCTTCTTTCGAAGCTCCTTGGCATGCATTGTCATGTGTGTGCGAAGTCTTCTAGTGGGGAAGCAAACAGCAAGAGGCATGTGTTGCTTCAAACCAAAAGATCAGTTCAATTCTTTTTTATGATCTTTCAAACTTGAAAGGTTCATTTGAGTTTCAGGTTTATGCAAGCAACTTCACCATTTTATTTCATTAAGAATATTTCCATGGTACAAAGATTAAGTTGTAGCGATCCATGCACTTTCATTGGATGGATACTTGTCAAAATTTTCACTTGGTTCGAAGGTACAAAAGAGGTATAAGCAACAAGTTCATTGTTATGCCTTTTAAGCCTATTGGTTATGAAACTGTTGTATTCATGCATCATTACGTTTTACATGAAAGTTATGTTCATAAAATTTCATACTTTCAAGATGTACAATCAGGCTTGAGTCAAGAAAACCAAGTAGTGAAATTTGTCATCCATTTACATTATATTTTGTTATGTCATCTTGGTAAGAAGGATGTTGCTTTTGATGAAGACATGGACAAAACTATGAGTTTCTATGAACGACTGAAAATGGTGCAACAAACAGTGCAAGATCAACTTGAAAAGGGCAAAGACAAGTACATGTATTATGTCAATCCTAGTTTTCAAGTCGACGGTGCAAGCTCGTGTTAGTTTTGCAAAAAGAGGTTTCAAGTTGTTGAACAAGGAGAGAATGTTCAGATTTCACATTTTGAATGCATTCCTACAGAATTTTTGAATCAGTTTTAACAAGATGCCATCCGTGACAGAAGAACGGGGTCCTTAAGGCAAGTGAATGTTGATTTCCTTAGAGAGGAGCTCAAGGAAACAAATTCATCAAAAGCCAATTGGATCAAGCTTGGAAAGGTGAGGGGGTTGTACCCTCATCTACTTGTCAGATAATAGTATCTTTTGGGGCCCAAAAGACTTATAGTGGAGAGGAATGATTAGGTGCTCAATATTTAGCTCAAAAATCAAAGTTCTCATATTGGCTTGAAACCTATACGACTGTGTCTGTCTCGTCAAGGCGATCGCAACACAATTGGTTTCACTGAAAACCAAGTCTGGATGAAGGAGAAAAGGTCTGCTGTTTGTTTTCCTAAACAACTAAAAAAATTACATAACATGACAAAATGATGACATGGCAATACAGTTAGCATGATGGGATCTTCTCCAGTTTTTGCCCAATGAGGCTGTGGCAAGTGTTACTATAGGATTCGCTAGTTTGCCTGTGTGAAGGTGAAATTGCCCAATGTCCTCCAAAGTAGAAATATGGGTTCATGGTGAATATTATGTGGAAATTGTTTGTTTATATATATAATATATATATATATATAATTTTATTATATATATTTATATATATTATATATATTTTTATTTTTTTTTTTTTTTTTTTTTTTTTTTTTTTTTTTTTTTTTTTTTTTTTTTTTTTTTTTTTTTCCTACTGGTTCGCGGGCCCTGGTCAGTGAGTCCGTACGTCAAGTTCGAGAAATCTGGTGGACCCCCACCCGAAGGGGTCCACCCCTCGGTCATATTATATATTATATATTAAATATCGAATATCATATAAATCCACATACATATTAAATGATGGCGCATTTCAAATGTTTTATGGTATAGTTCTGAACTATATACAAAGGCGCAAATATTTCGGATGGCAAAATGTGTTAAGGGATGGGCGGAGGGTGGGTCGAACTATGACCTCCCCCTCCCAACGCTAATACATTACCAATGAACCAAGCGCAGGTTTTGTTTAACAAAGGCCACAAAACCATATTTAAATCCTACAGTGTATGCGATGGCGAAGCGGAGGGAGCCAGCCTTGCGGACCAACTCCCTCACCATACGACCATATGCTATGACCATGGGCCAGCGCCAAGCATAAGCGTACTTAATGTGCCGTTAATCCAGGCTTAACTTAATTAATCCATTGTTAAGGTTGGCAACAATTTTGGAGGTGCGCCAATTTTGGTAGAGTTGCCAAATTTGGCAGTGCTAACAGGTGTCTTCTCCAGTTTTAGCAGAGTTTCCTAGGGAAACATTGAATGAAGCATATCTTGAGCAATTTTCGACCAAATTGAGCTCAGAAAGAGGTGTTCTTGGCTAAGTTGGACACTCTGAACTCATTGGTATAGGTTGTAGAGGCAATAGAAGACTTCTACAAGTGATTTTTCCACAAGAATTTCAAGGAAGCCAGGGCCACCAGGGAAGGAGGTCATGCCCAAATCAATCAGAGTTAGTTTTCAGATATCTAATAGTCATTTTTGGCTAATTTGAACATTCTAAACACATTGGTAAAAGTATCAGGAGCCATAGAGATTTGTAAACAACATTTTTGCCACATGGAGCTAATACAGAGGCCTGAGCCATGGAAGTTGGGCCAAGGAGATGTAGCCTAAGAAGGGGGAACTCCTTCATCAAAACACTGTGTTAATGTGTCTCTTCGATGGTTTGTTGCATTGTACATCTTTGTTGTTCAATATTTCTTTTTGAAGCTATTTTGCTCATGAATGTCTTTTAAAACTTAAGGAAATTTAACTGATTGTATGCACAAACAACTAATGAAACCTCAACACAAGGAGCAATAAGCATACACAAACAACTAATGAAATCTCAACACAAGGAGCAATAAGCATACACATATTTATAAATATGTAATTGTTATTAGCACAACAAAACTAATCATACAGAAACAGATCATCCCTAACAGAGTTGCCATTTTGTTGTCTAGGTAAATCCTCTCTACGGACATAGACGATCCCTCTAGCCCAATGGGTGGGACTAGCAACTTACTTGACAATCTACTAGACACTTTCCTAAGTTAAAATTGAAAAGAGAGACGAAGAAGATGGCCTACCTCGTTTTGATGCTATCAAGTCGTCCTTTGTTGAAAATCTTGAATCACTTGCGGCATCGGCTTGTTCCTACTACTCGCAACGTTTGTGCACCTACACAAGATATCAAGACACAACAAGGCATGCAAATACCAATAACATATTCAAAAGCAACCTACTTAACTGATCTAGGAATGTTAAGATAGATGATACATAAGCATACACATCAATGGAAAATGAACCAACAGTTGTATATTAATAGAAAAGAAGGAGCATACAACCAAGCCTTGATGTCAATAGGCTCTCCTTGAATGAATGTCCAAGTCCAAGCTAGGCTCTTCAAGCACTCCTTCTCCAAGCCAAATGAGTAGCATATATGCTCAATTTAGCATAAGGGTGCAAATAGACATAGACCAACCATTTGCGAATGGGAAAATATGGATATATAGGCAGGGAAAGGGAGTTAGGATCTCTCCAATGATAGGAGAAGGCCCTCATCTCAAGGAAGTAACTTGTAGGGATAAGACCAAGAGGCCAAGTTGGGAGAAATCAACCTCATCCACACTGAACAACCTTCAGCTCGCCGCTCTGGAAGCTTCTAGATCACGAAGTTTCTCATCCTCTTTTGGAAAATTGCCTTTTAGGGATCATTGCAGGTATACAAGCAAATAGAGCAATGGCATCACGGGGCTAGTATAGTGCAACTAGTGACCATCACGATTTTTAGTCTCATAAGAGCGATGGTCCTCAAATTAGGGTTTAAGAGCTATTTCCTCAAGGGAAAGCTCAAGGAATTTTCCAATCAATGTCTTAGGGAGGATCTGAGCTACATTTATGAATGAGTACACAACGTAATGGTCATGTTTTGGGCACTTCGGGGTATGTCACAAGGAAGTGCAGGAGGTGTGATAAAATACTGTGTAACAAGGTTCTTGAGGGCTTTGGATGGTGAGGGGGGACCCAAGCCACCCACAAACTCTAGTGGCACAATAGGTTTAATTTTGACCTTAAATTGTATCGAGAAATAATATATGAGGATGACGAAGAATCCCTAGAGAGCGAGTGAATAGGCGAAGGAAAACTCATAGTAGTAAGGGAAATGGGGCAAGTATCAAAACCCAAACAAAATCCAGACGATGCAGAACATGATGTAGGACCATATGCAAATGCGGAAGGAAGCGATTGCATATCCATAACCAAAGAACATAAAGACTTGATTTGATAAGATAAGATATAGGGAGGGATGATAAAACAATACCTGACGCCGATGGTGTGGACAAAGACAAACCATCTTTCCGAGTAACCTGATCATAGCGAAGAAGCCACAAATCTTCATCAATCGGACAAGGCCCGACGTCAACCTTATGAGACACCCTAAGATACTTCTACAATTCTCTCAATAATTAAGATGATTTAAAAAAAAAAAAAATTTAATAATTATAATTTAAACTATAAAATTATTGTTGTTTACTCTAGATTAGACCCATCTCAACTCTGGACTTGATCCCTCAGGTGCTTGGTAGATCCAGATTTAAGATGAATCTAAGGCTTGTAAGTATAACAATAAAAGTTACTTTAACAAGCTATTTGATATTATATTAGATGATTATTTAATAAAAATAATAATAATTATTTATATTTTTATACATATAAGTTTTGGAGATCAATGAGTGTAATTATTTTGAAACAAATCAATCATAGAGAGTTGAGGTCACGAAGTTCATAAAGGATTTAGACAACTAGCTTAGATCAATCTTAACTCATGATGTATCAAGTGCCCAAAGGAATTGAGAACCGCTCCACATTCACACGATCCCCTTTGTGATGCTCTGTTGAAACACCCTGCAGGCATAATGATTGTAGGAGAAGATCTTGTCTTCACAAAGATCCGGTTTGAATGTGTGTGTAATGGAATGACACCCTCCCATGAGATCACTTTGTAGCTAATTATGTTGTAGTCGATTGGCTTCCCCTCAAATATATGTTTGTTCCTTGCATTTCCGATCTCCCAGATAACATATATGGGCATTGCTAATTCCCCAGATGTGCATGCAAACCATTGGGACATGGAGTTTTCCAGATTTGTAGCTGAAATAAGAGGGATGCTCAAGAAATATGCCATTTTTCTCAAACCAAATAATAACATTATATACAACCTTCATTGGAATGGAGGCCCTGGTACCAACACTAGAGTTGAAATCATGGCACTTTGGGGGTGGCTCTGGTTCGCCAAAGAGAAACATCTGAATATCATCAACATCTATGGAGACTCCAAAACTCTCATAGAAGGTATTATGGGACACTCTGCATTTGACCCACCTCTATTATCTAGATGGATCAACAGGATTAAACAGGTGCTAACCTCTATCACTTCCTACTCCATGACACATGTATATAGAGAGGACAACAAGGAAGCGGAGAAGCTGTCCAAAGCGGGCTACAGGGGCAATATGGTATCATGCATTACAAACTAATAGTAGATCAACACATTAGAGAGGAAGGCGAGATCAACTTGCCATAAAAACGAATCTTGTATTTACTAGTTTTTCTTATCTTGAGTATAATTATGATGGGTAGACATACACTACAATTTTTTAATTTTGCTTTGTATTTGCTTTTTGGATTAGTGTATTAAGGATCGTCTAAATTGAATGCTATATTCAGATCATCTAACAACTTTTAACTAACTATCACTCTATTTTTTCTGATATATTGCTCTGATACATGTACTGGACTATTATTCTCACTATGCATGTATTGGACTTTTAAATATGTATAAAAGCCAACGTTTTTTCTTTTGAAAAAAACGTGCCGAGAGAAATAAAATTTCTAGAAGTGCAAACCTCCATAGATCTAGATTGGTTTAGTTATTTTTAATGATTTTTAAAACATTAATAATGTGAAATGTGTTATGAAGTAAATATTTAGATATTTATTATACATCAATATTTTGAGTGGGCCTAATGGTTAAGAGCATGTGTTTCCTCCTAAGAGGTCACAGGTTCAAAACCAGAGGGGGGTAGAGTATGTATGCCTTCATAGACTTAGCAGTCAAATCGCTGCACGGAGGTGGGTCCCTTGTCCCACAAACAACGGGGTCTCATACACCAATTTGGTGTCTGGCTTGACTGTGACCTTAAAAATGGATATTATTATTATTATTGTTTATCAACTATTTAATTTAATTAATTAAATTATAACATTTAATTATATAATTAGACAAATTAAATTATAATATTTAACTGGTTTTTTTAAAATTAAAATGAAAAGTTAAAAAAAAAGAGAAAAGCGAAAGAGTTCGTCGGTGCAAGGGTGATGTCACAATTCAAAAACGAAATGGGAAAATATAAGAAACCAAAATGACAGTGGGTTTTGTACCGCCCACAATCAAGCGAATTTTTTGTTTATTTTAAGTGAAGTCAGACAGTGGTTTGAGCTTCGGTGCGGGATACACAGATCCACGTCTGCATTGAATGCAAACAAAAATCAAGGGTGGTAACCTCGTGTGATCCGCGGGGAGAACCGTCAAACTACCCTCCCAAATTTTGGTCCCAGTTGTCGCTTTGATTTGATTCGATCCAGCCGTTTTCGCTCCTCAATTCAACCTTCTTCGCGGTCGGAAAGGTTCAATTTGGAGCATCATCGGACCAAATTGAGAAGCATTCCAAGTTCCAGTATAAATGCGCAAGGGGACAGCCAACTGAATTCAAGCTCACGAGACCGTGTAGGTGAAGTTCCTGGCTTTTGTATGGTTTTCCACCTATTTTTGTAAACTGTCATTGTTTGCTGTATTCTCTCCAATGCAGGGTATGGGTAATAGCCTTTTAGGGCTTCGATTTGTTTAATTCCTCTTCTGGTTTAGGTCGGGCGGCAATTTAGCTTCGTATATAACCCATGATCGAACCCTTCCACCCCCCCTGTGTGTTTTCAAGGAAGGCTTGTGAATTGTGCACCGGGCAAGTCATTTAGTAAAGTTCGAGCTGAATTTAGTTATAACATAGGTGGATGTGGGAATTAAAGCACACTAATCGTGATTCGAAGCATTATAAGCTGTGTTCATTCCTATTTCGTCTTCATGCTCTGCAGCTTATATCCCTCCTTGTGTTTGTTTTCTCGCCAGAGATGATCTGATGGCGAGATCCGATGAAACTCGTACCAATTCCATGATAATCATCAGCCGGATTTTGATTTGCCAGATAAACAAGAATTGGGTACACCCAAGCGTTCTAACCAGTACATAAAATTAGCGCTACCAAGGCATTTAGCTTTCTTTCCCTTCGCAATCAGAATGTCAATTTTTCATGGTGTGGGAGAAACAAAAAGCTGGGTAATTATTTAATACAAAATTGTAAGTTGGCAGTTTGAGTAAAATTATAATGTTTTCTTTCGTTTTTCCTTCCGAAGGCTAATGCCTAAAATCATTGCTATGTATTTGCTCTTTGAGGCGGGAAACTTTATGCTCAAGTTTTCTTTAAGGCCAAAGGAAATGCAGAACACGAAAACTAAATCTTAAGTTAAGATAAAAATTTGTTTGTCTGGTAGACCGTGATCCTTATCTGGAAATACTCTATAGTACCCTTTTCTCATGCTATTCCCACGTGCCTGTTAAAAAGGTTAGATATGCCAAGTGAGCGTCTTGAAATTGTTTTTACCACACCTTTCATGCGTTGCCTTCTGGTCTCCTCCTGTGTTGTGGCCAAAAGAAATATTCATAACTGGTAATACTCTAGAATACTCCTATCCCATTCTATCCAAATGTTGATTAAAAATGTCAAACGTAGAAATTAAACGTCTTAAAATTGTTTCTAGAATTATAAAATTGTTCTATACAGAGAATGTTCTTTTGAGAGGGGACACCAGGAATTGGTTGTGTATGCAAGTTAGGATATGGTTTACCAACGTTTACAAAAGTGAGTGAAATAAGCAGTGTAGAAATAAGTAAATTTCTAATTCCTTTGCATGGCGTGTTTCAGCCTCTGTGGCTGCTTATGAAAAGGGTATATTGCACTCAGGAATATTAACTTGTGGAATAAAACATCAATTGTGAAACAACTTTTTAGATATTTTAATCAAGGTTACGTATGGCTTTTGATTGCTGAACAGATTTGCCCTGTTGAAGTCTTGGGTTCTTTTACAAGCTTCTTCAGCAACAATAATAATTGACTGCAGAGATGGTCAAACTGACGATGATTGCTCGTGTTACTGATGGTCTTCCTTTAGCGGAAGGCTTGGATGATGGGCGGGAACAAAGAGACCTGGAATTTTATAAACAGCAGGCCAAGGCATTGTTCAAAAAATTGTCACACGGTCAACATGAACCTTCAAGGATGTCCATTGAAACTGGCCCATATATATTTCAGTATCCTTTAACTAGGTTTGCAGTAGACTTCAGTCATTCTTCTTGATCAGAAGACCTTAGCAAGTGTTCCAAAATTAAAACTATTTTGAGATGCTGCATTTAGTGGATTGTCACACGGTTATCTAATATTATAAATTGTATATAGTGCTTTTCAATTTTGTGGGTAAATTGTTGGACAATACTAGTTCACTGTTCCCAAGTCTCAATCTAGTGGATGGAAGCCTGTTGGTTAATATTTTCAAAATTGTAGGTGATAGTGGAACAAGAGTAAATTGAAGTTTCTTTTCTTAACAATTTCTTAAAACCATCCTTGGTTTGTTCCTCTCCTTATTTCAAAATTCAAATATGACAGCCTAATTTGTAGCAGCATTCTGTTTATGAAACAATAAACCTTTGCAGTTTATTAGTGCTGGTAAAGATGATGCAAGTTCTTGTCCAGCTCCTGCTGACCTAGGCACAATATTGTGTTTTGTGCCTTCTATTTATTTTGCTGGTCTGATGGTACTAGTTTCTTGTACAGTAACCACACCTGTCTCTATACACATTTGCTAATAGCTTGTAAGCATGGTGGGAGCCTTAAGGTTCACCAGGGATTATGAGGCAGTACGTGTTTATGACACAGAACATTTTTAAAATTGGAATTAGCAATAATTTTGTGTCAACACCAATTCTTAGAATTTCAACTTAATTGTGATGATTGACTTGGATGCCCCTTTTGACTGAGTAAACATTTATTTTGGGAAAATAGATACCAGGTCATTTTTTGTGGTTTATAAGAGGACTAATGATTTAACTGTGTTCCCATTTTTCATACTATCTTGGCATGGTCTTAGAAATTGTTTATGTTTTTATATGAGATTTACTAAGTGATTCTTAACAAATCCCCCCACCCCCGGTGTTTGAAATACATATGTACCAATTCTTTAGGAGGGCTGAATTGTATGCTTTAATTAAGGGTATGAAAGTTACGTTTCTAAATTCTGGCTGTATTGTCAGTTTATTAAGTTACTCATTATGGATGTTGCAAGCGAATTGTGGTCGTAGAGTAAAAGACGTGGTGATGCCACCCCCATGTACTGCCGTGGTCACCTTGACCAAGACTTGAGCAGAATGAGCTTCTCGTCCAGGTTCATCTTTAGTGATACCTCCATCACCATTACTATAACCGTGTGGGGGCGGTGGATGTCATGGTGGTGCCAAGAGGAAGGAAAAGTAGATAGATCATAGAATAGTTGTTTCTCTTTTTTCATTGCTTTATTTTTCATAACTTCTACTCAATTTTGCGTTTCCTCGTTTAGACATAACTTAAATTGGAAGTTATGCTAATGGCCTTGCTATCACACAATCTTGCACCTTAGGGCAAAGATTTCACAAGGTACAAAGACGAGTGGAACATGGAAGTGTTGCCACCATCACCTAGACAACTACTTCCCTTGTTTTAGAAGGACGAGTCCAACACAAGGAAGGCTTTTCTAGCAACACTTAGGATTTTGAAGGCAAAACAAGTCCATTCTAAGGTTGCCTATGTTGTTACCCAATTACCACCAATTCTTATGATATATGAGTTGTGTAATTATTGGATCCACAAGGTATTGATGTTGGATACGCAAATCTAGGCTTTAGATATGGATACGAATATGGATCCACCTAGATCCACGTACAATTTACCACGTAAACAAATCCTTAAACCTAGAAACGGATCCCATGCTACTGAAATGGATCCTGTGCTAGCTAGCCTTTACATGTCGGATCCCAAGCAAATAACATTAGTGTTTTTGGTTTATTTTTTGTTTTTTGGAGGATATTTGCTACTTGTTTGAATTTTGAAACCCTAAAAACCAAATGTTCTATTTAAATTTAAATTTGATTATTTATTAGTAATTTGTAGGTTGTATAGTTGTATAAGTTGTTAATTACCTACAGGTTGTATAGCACACGATAATGTTAGCATGAAAGGTTTAACACATCAAAATTTTAATTTTCATTTTTTGATAATGCTAACAGGAAACCTTTGAGACAATACATAGATAATAGTGTATAGTGTACAAAGGATGGTTATGCGATTAATAATTTAATTGTATCAAATCCCATCCAACTCTAGGTGAAGAGTCCTATAACAGTATGATACACAGATTATAACACGTTCTTAGCGTACAATATTCATTTACCATTTTAGTTAGATGGAAATTTTTAAATTTTAAGGCAAATTTCAAGGAAGATGATAGGTTGATCATGACGTAGAGTTGAAATATTCAAATGATAAGCATGTAGACACGCATTTGGACCTACTTTACATCATCATATCAATAAAGTGATCATTGATGCGACTCTAAATTTTGTATTTACAATTAACCTTTTTGTATAAAGAATGATGCATGATGGTTTCAGTCTTCAAATATATAAATTGCAGTGTTGAAAATATCGGTATTGGCAAAATATTGGTGACGGTCTTGAAAACATCTTATCGGCAACATTGGCGAAAATATCGGCAAACATAAAAAATCAAAATTTTTAGATTTTTAAACATTAGCCGATATTTTCAAAATATGGTGATATTTAGCCGATATTTTTAAAATATCGTGATATTTAGCTGAGATTTTCAAAATATCGCGATATTTTCAAATTTGAAAATATCGTGATATTTACCTGCCGAAATATCGTTTCCTTGCAAATATCGTGATATTTTAGTTCTAATGTAGTGATTTATGAAAGGTTTTAATTTTTAATGTTGAATATGTTTTTAAAAATTACAAAAAATATATAATTTTATTCTTTTGGATGTGGTGTTTTCCCACCATATCCGATTTTGTAATACCCCAATTTTGATTTTCCGCATTAGAGGTGATATTTGAATCCGATTTTGTAATACCCCAATTTTGATTTTCCGCATTAGAGGTGATTTTTGGAAGAGGAGGAAATTCCGACGTTGGGACTTAGGTGGAAAAAGGGAAATCAAAATTTTAGTGGAGAGTGGGGACACCACAAGGAGAGAAATTTTGGCAATTCACACTAGTGAGAAGAGAGAGAGAAAGGAAGGGGTGCGAATTAGTGGAAGGTGGGGACCACCAAGGGTGAGAGGGCCAACAATTATAAATAGAGCTTGAAGACCTCCATTTGGTATCTTTGGTCATTTTACAATTTTAACATTAGTTCTCTTGAACTGCTTAGCCAAGACAGCTGTGTTGGTCAGCACAAGGAATTTCTAAGCAAAAATTCCACCTCTACCTTCGGTGAACTTCGAATGTCACTCTAGGGGAGTAAGGAGTCCATCCTAGGGCTTCTCTAGGAGCTACATTGTAGACTATTTTCAGCTGGAGCGTGCTTCTCTTAGGGTGCAAAAGGAAATTCAAAGGGGCTGAGAGGAAGTTAGCAAACAGTGGAGTATTGGTTGGAGAATTTGCAGAGATTTATCCATAGGGGGGACGAGTTTTTCCTTGGTGATTTGCAGGGCCGAGAGTGCTGCATTTTGGAGGCCCTAATTTATCTATTTCAGGGCCTGCTAGGGGTTTCTGGACAGTGATTGCATAGACATTTTGACAGGGAGATTTGGGGAGTTTGGGCTAAGGAGAAATAAGGAGGTTTGGAGGAGTGATTAGTAGGGGTTGGAGGAGATTTTCTAGGAGTTGATTTGGCTTTTTACAACCAGATTCTTTCTACTGGGCATTTTTCCTAGCCAGTTGGAGCGTTTTTTCTTGGGGGTCACCGGGGCATGTTGGATTCAACTCAAACCCTGTCTAGGTTTTTGTGGGTTTGGTGAGAGGAGGCTAGGATTAATTTTACAGAATTTTCTGAGCACTTCTGAAGGTAGATTTCCTAGTTCCATTCAACAGCCAGGAACAAAAATTGTTGGAGGGCGCAGTTTACCTTGGAACCATTTCCACCACTTGGGTCCATGAGATATTTCTGGGTTTTGTTGGAGCTGGTGTGGAGAGCCTACGTTTAATTTTGCAGAATTTGTGGAGTAGATTTGAGGGCCGAAATCTCATTGCACCTACAACAGTATTGGCAGTAATTTTCTGGGTCATCGCAAAGGTTGTTGGTGGAGTCATTCTAGCACTTGGGCATCACAATTCTGACCTGGGGTTTGCCTAGCTTGCTGTAGCAAGCTCAGGTTCCTCTTTCCATACTTGTTTGTACTCCATTTTGCTCAGAAATAAATAAAATGGCTCTAAGTTTTGGTGCATTTCCTCGTGTTTGATTTCGTGTGTATGTGTTGAATTCCCTAGTTGTTGTTATAGTGCATGTTTATGTTATTCACTTAATATTTCCTTTAGGAATATTACAGATTTCGGATCCGTATTTGTTTCTGTTTCTTGGTAACATAGTATATGAGTTAGAGATTAGGTGGTTATTCAAAGTGAATTCTAGATTTAGGTTTATTCATTTCTAGGGCTGTTTTAGAGGTTTTATCAAGTGATTATCCATTGCAAAATTATCCCAAAACTATCTGGATCTGAAAATTACTCAAGGTTGTCATAAAACTTGCATAAAAGATAAATAAATAGCAGTAGTAAACAAGTTATAACAGAAATATTTTTCAACCACTTAAACAGATTGCAATAAAGAAAATTTTAGGGCTAGAACGATGAATAAAGTGTGTTTATGCAATGTCAATTTTAAAAGTATATCAGCATGTGACAGACAATAATACCAAGATGTCCAGCCTTATTTAGGTAGCAATACAAACCAGCTAGGTTGATTTTTTAATATAGATGATTTTTGAGTAAAAAATGTGCAGGAAAACCCTAGATGTTTAGGGTTTTGATGGCTGATAATTAGGTATAAGATGTTAAAACCTTAGATTACCCTAAAACAAAAGTAAAATATGGAATTTTAAGATTGACTAGATAAGAAAAGACTAGTGCCTATTATTTTTTTTGGGCATATGGAGGTCAACCAAGGTTCCTCTCAAGAAAGTGTAGGTGAAACTTGGGTGATAGTTAGGGTTATCCACTGTACACCCTAGCAAATCCTCCTAGTTGTTGATGTTTGTAGCATTGGATAGGAACTTATGGCTATGGAGACTTGGTCATCAACTCAATGTTATAAGAGAAAGTCAAAGTGAAAGGAAAAAGCACGGAGAGTGTTAGAAAAAAACACAAGTGAGTGATAAAGGATTTTCACTCATTGTGCAAGTCCAAAGGAGAAAAGAGGAAGCGGTGTGAGTAACGAAAGGAGATTAACCCAGCTCTCAGAAATTGAAGCAGCCATACATAGCAGGTGTAGAGGCAATTTTAGGTCATACAACCCAACAAAAGACAAGGGCGGTTGTACAAATTTCTGAGACAAATTTCAACAATAGTACGAGGGTTTTTACAACTACTTTGAGCAGGGTCGTATGGGCTGTATGCTGCACTAGAGCAACCGGGTTATATTGTAAGTTTTTCTTGTTCTCATTAGACTATTTTCCCACTTTGAGAGCCTTTGTAAGCTTGGAGTAATTTTAATGAAAACTTGATATTTGAAGGGCATAAATTTCCGTGTGAATGTTTGGAATTCGTTTCCTGTGCTTATGCTGTTTTTTTATTATATGAGCTAAAGAATTCAATCTAAATTATTTCTTTTAATAAGGAAATATTATGGAATTAATTTAGCTAGGTTGTTGGAATAGGGATTTTAACATGGTATCTAAGCCTGATCTCTGAGAGAAGTCGATTTCCAAGTAGTTATAGCAACAGATATAAAGGTCATCATAGCAGATTTCAAGGATACAACAGTAGATCTGAAGGTTACAAAAATAGATCTGAAGGCTACAATTGCAAATCTGAGTTTCCAACGGACAAATCTAGTGTGGATTTGGTTGTATAACAAATAAATCTTGCATATTTGAGAGGCCAATAGTTAGACGTAGTACAAATTTGGGTATATAGCAAGTAGATTGTGCAGATATGAGTGACCAACAGACAAATCTAGTGTAGATCTGAGTTTGCAACAGGCAAATCTTGTGGATTTGAGTGACCAACAGATAGACCTAATGCAAATCTGGGTATACAATAGGCAGATCTAGTAGATCTGGGGACCAACAATTATTTTTAACCGGGTGCTTGAAAGACTAAGCACATTTGCAGGGCAATTTTGTTTAGACTTGGAAGATGGAAACAACTAGTCTCAGGTCTGAAGACAGATTGGATAGAGCTTCAAACTTTCTGCCTTGGAAAGCAAGAGTTACTTCTCTTTTGAAGGAAAATGATCTCTAGGAGATCTGCATCAGTTGGTAGCTCATGAGGAGATAAGATCCATGCGAGTAGTCTTGGATGTAGTCAAGGATCATCTGATTCCTCAGGTGTCCGGGAAGAAGACGACTATGGAGATGTTCAATTCCTTGGTAAGTTTCTATTAGAGTGAGAACATAAACATGAAGATAATATTAAGGAATGAGCTCAGATCTACGCAGATGTCTGGATTAGATTTAATTATCAGTTACCTCATGAAGATTGCTCAGATCCGTGATCAACTTGTAGTAGTTGTAGAGAAGGTGATTGATATAGAATTGGTAAAACGACATAGAATGGATTCTCAAAGCCTTGAGAACCATTTCTTAAGTATTTTTGCATGCGAGAACCTTTCAACTTTGGAGAGGCTTTGGGATGATTGTGTTTAGGAAGAGACTCGGGAGGAGTCTAAAACCAGTCGATAGGAAGGTGACAAGAACTTAGCCCTAGTTAAGTCAAACAAGGAAGGGTAAAATAAAGGGTTCCGATAAAAGAAAGAGTGGGGATTTGGCCTCACGACCAAGGAAGAAGAAATATTTGAGTAAAATCAAGTGTTCCATATTTCACAAGCATGGTTACTATGCATCACAGTGTTCAAAGAGGAAAAAGGGTGGAGATAAATCATAGTAGCAGGAGGTAGTAGCTTCAACAAAAACTCAGATGAGTGACTTTGCTATGAAATTTGAGAAGGATTTCTCATTTGTTTTTTGCCTCTCTACCAACACAGTTTCCAGGAGTGCATGGTACATGGGCAATGGCGCATCTAGCCATACAACATTAGCACTGGAGTTGTTTACTCTGCGCACTTCTTGCCTTGTTGCTCAAGGGTGTGCCTGTTGCAACTTGTAGCCTTTACAAATTCGTCATCCCCACACCTCTTTGCTTCACACATCCAAAAGCTAAGTGCTTGAGGCAAGCCTTACGTTTGCTAAAAATGTCATCACAACCCTTGTCCTCTAAGGTAGCAACAAAAACAAGGTTCTACTTAAGGCCTGAAACATAGAGGACATCTTTGAGATGGAGAGAGCTCCCAGACTCTCTCTCAAAGCTGACAGTTCTAACTCCTCAAGTTGCGTACTTGCCGTCATCTCCTAGCTGAATATGAACTTGCATGTCCTTTCCCTACAACTGGTTGAAATACTCCTGTTCCCAGTCATGTGGAAGGATGTTTCAGAATCAATATACCATGTGTTGTTGCCTACTAAGCTTGCCATGCAAGTTATCAATGAGAAGTCTTTCTTGAACTGAGAAGAAAACACATCTACCTCAGCTGATGCGGTGACATGGTCCTTACTGGACCCCTTCTTCCAGTTAGGACACTTGGTGGCATAATGCCCAGACTGGTGGCAACGAAAGTATTTGATCTTGCTCAGATCTTTCTTCTTATTCTCGCCCTTCTGACTCGACTTGACCTTTCCTTGGCCCTTCTTGCCCTTGGCTTTGCTAGCTTGCCTGCCAAGCCAAGGTTCTCCTCGTCCTCTGTCTTTGCTGGACCTCCAACTCTCGCCCCCCTCCAAATTTCTTCTTGGATTTAGTGTCCCCACAACCTTTCTTAGTTGGGAAGATTCTCTCTGCCATTGACTACACGTGGAAATTCTCTGAAGACTTATGAAGTCCTAGTAGCCCAAGTCTGACAAGGTCTTTATTTGCTATAGTCATGCCCACTCCTCATAGCTCGTCCCAAACCGGAGTGAACTTTGAAAGATACGTGATGATGGGCTCTCCTTTGCTCATATGGATATTTCTTAGCTTCTCCTTCAGAGCATGCTTTCTGACATCAGTGGAACCTTGATACAAATCTAAGATGGCTTTCCACTAATCATAAGCTGTCTTCTTCCCATGGAGATGAGGGATAATATGGTCTCTGGCCCCCTCAAGAATGATTCTCCTCGCCTTGGTGTCATTCTTGTTATGCTAGATCAACTGTTGGGCATCTTGAGGTGGATTTATCTGATTTGCCACAAATTCTAGCACCCCATTATGTTCCAACACCATTGAGATCCGCTCCTTCAATGAGTAGAAGTTCAAGGCTCCTTCCATGAGTAGAAGGTTGAGGCTCCTTCTAAATTGTGACCCACTCTTAGTTCTAGGAACGCCATCTTGCTATCCAAGGAGCTGCTCTAAAACTCTAGCGCAAGCCTCCTGCTTGATTTGCGTTCTTCACTAACTGAACAATCCTGGTGCTTGGTTTTTATATAGAGCGTGGCTTTGATACCATGTTAAATATCCATGAAACTTTGCAACTACTTAGATGAATAACTGAAAACAAGGCAACTGGAAATTGAAGCCAAATTTACTTCCACCAAGATATAGAGTTTCTTAACAAGTTATAATCAACATAATAAAAACACCAAAGAGATAAAAACACTTCACACAAATTAACATGTTTGTTTACCCATGAAATCCAAAAGGGAAAATCTGCTATCTTTGTTGTGGTATTTTATTGATTGTTCTTGAGCAATTGGATCTATTACAAAGCAATCTGTTTATGAGAAAGTGTTCTGCTTCTTGTCACTAATCTCAGCTGATACAATTGATCTCGGTCTGCCTTGATCACTGCTTGATCTCGGCCCTCTAGCACACAGTTGATCCGCTATTGAACTAGCCTAACTCGTATTGCAAATCCTTGATCCTGCTCATTGGTCTTTGCGCACTACTAGCCCCTATTTCCTTGCGCACTAGGTTGCTAGTTCCTAGTGCACAAGAGGCTCCTAAATCCTTGCGCAAATCTGCCCTTTATTTCCTAGCGCACATGTCCCTATTTTCTTGCGCACTTGAGGCTCCTATTCTCTTGCGCACTTGTGACTTCCTATTCCTTAGGACACAAGTTCTCAATTCTGCACACACACAACCAAAGAATAATCTCACAAAGCTGTAAACAAACTTGTGATTTCCTGTGCCTTCGTCCTCCTCTTTATGGACCCAACTCAATCATGCAAGGAAGGCCCAGTTCAATTTTATAAGTCGAGTTCTGATAGTGAGGTAATTGAGAGATACTCTCTCTCTCCAATCAACACTTGGAGTTTTAACTCGTTCTTCCTTCAATCAAGACTAAAGGCTAACTCGCTCTATCTGAACTTGTAACTGCCACCTTGTTCTGTAGTCAAACTGATGAAGACTCCACTTAACTCCAACTCTATGCATGCTATCTTGATGATTATTCTAGTAAACTAGAAATAAACTCATCCTAACTGAAGTCTAACTCATGAGCTCTCATTCATACCGAGAGAAGGACAAATCGAGGTTTTCACTGGCTAAGGGACAAGTCAGAAGACCTTTACTCACTACATTTTCAACACTTGAAATATTCACTGATGTGGGGACTATTAATGGAGGTCTAATGCACATAAAAGAAGACTAGAGCAAGCCTCTTTAAGAGGTTGTCCAGAGGATGAGATTTGGGCCTGTGGAAAGTAGGTTTCCACAGTAAAAGAATAGCAAGGTGTCAAGGACAGCAAAAGATGGTGTTGAAGAAATAGTGGTTAAGTATAGACTTTAGTGTGACAGAAACAATTGTACAGAGAACAGTCATGAGATGATTTGTTGGACAATTGGAGACAAGACAAATACAGACCAGGTGGCTGTAATTAGAATTGAGAAAGGAAACCTACTGATTGCATGGTGAAGTGACTGTCAATTCAGATAGAAGGAATTGTTAAAGACTAGAAGCAATTTTGAAGACCTCTGGAGCACTTTTGAAGACTTTAAATGCACCCTTTGGAAGCATCCTTGAACAGATTTGAAGACATTCTAGAGCAAGTTTTTGATGCAGCTTTGGAGAAGTATTGGGAAAGTATTTTGGATGACTTTTTGAAGCAGTTAAGGTTGGAGCCTGATTTTATAATAGAGGATTGGAGTCCTCATACAAGGTTGGATTCTTGTCAGAGACCAGGTTGGAGTCTGGATTTATATTTGAGGATTGGAGTCCTCATACAAGGTTGGAGTCTTGTGAGAGACCAAGTTGGAGCCTGGATTAATATTTGAGGATTGGAGTCCTCATTCAAGGTTGGAGCCTTGAAGAAGTTGGAGATTTTGTTCTACAGGTTGAAGAGGATTGGAGTCCTCACTTTCTTCATTAATAAAATTAATTTTTATTATTTCTTTGTTCTGGTATATTGTGCTTATAATCAAAGCAACATCTTAACTGGCTAATTAACACTTGAAAGAAATACTGATTTATGCCTCCCTCTCAGTATTTCCAACAGGTTTCCAGTCGGGGGGGTCTACTGGTTCGATGACCAGTCTGGTTCTGATAACATTGATCCATATATGCTTAAACTTTTAGAAACTTCTTGGAAATATATTTCCATTTTCTTAAGGTTTATGGTCAAATACAATGTCTACAATGGCTCATTCCCAGTTCAAGTTATTCCATTTTTCTCATACGTACGCCATAACTGTGCATGCCATGTGTAAAATTCATGTCTAATGCCTAGTGAGTGTCAATGTTGTACATGTGAATGAGGTGAGAATGATGTAGTAAAGGTCATAGTTTTGCATTTGAATAGTCATTTTTCACATCAAAAGTTTGTAAAATTGAACCTGTGATGGAGAATGTTTGGTTTCTCTATCTGAAATATTCTCCATGCCATTATTTTTGAAGGCGAAGTAGACATTGATATTGAAATTTCGTGGTGGATATGAACAAGATAATCTAGTTTTGTTACACTAAGCTTCTGTACATTTAAGTTGATTTCTGTGTTCATGAATCTTAGCATTTCTTCAATTTTTTTTTATTCATGTTTTGTCTGACTGATATATAATTCACTCTCAAGTTTCAACGTATAACTTGACTGGACTTCTCAGCTATATCATTGAAGCTCGTGTTTGTTACTTAACTATGTGTGATCGCTCTTATCCAAAGAAGCTTGCATTTCAGTACCTTGAGGAGCTAAAAAATGAGTTTGAAAAGTTGTATCAGTCTCAAGTAGAAACTGTTGCAAGACCATATGCTTTTATTAAATTTGGTAAGTTCACTTTTTCCTCCTTTTTTGACTTCCCAAGTAAGGAATCATAAAATTTGAACTCTTGTCTTTTCTTTTGTTCTCACATGGTTGGGTCTTGTTGCTTCTTTAATAGATACATTTATTCAGAAGACAAGGAAACTGTACTTGGACACACGAACACAGCGGAACCTTGCTAAACTAAATGATGATCTATATGAAGTTCAGCAGATAATGACACGCAATGTTCAAGAAGTGTTGGGAGTTGGGGAGAAGCTTGATCGTAAGTGGTTTCCTTTCTGAATGTTTGAAGTGCTTTTATCTTTGTCCATGACATGGTGCAAATTTTGTTTTGTATGTGGATAGGCAGGGAAGGGGTTGCTACATGTCAAAGGAATTCATATTCGCAAACATTGAATTTGAAAGACCCATTTACATGTTTCATGATATTAATCATATATTTTGTTTGATAGGATACATTTCTTCAGCAAGTAATTGTTCTCTTCCTTTTCTCTTATTGTGTTTATGTTGGATGGATAAAATGGAAAGGTGATAATTGACAGAGGAATTCGTATTTTCAATTTTTAAAATTCAAACTATATTTTTGTGTTCATGAGGGGATGCATTTCCCCAGAAAAGATCCCTGTTGTTTTTCCTTTATTGTTGTGCTTGGTGGGGGGGAGGAGGGACGTAGAACTCACACAGATGGCTTTTGTTCTTGCAGAAGTCAGTCAGATGTCTAGTCGTCTGTCATCAGAATCTCGGAAATATGCTGATAAAGCAAAAGATTTAAGCAGACAGGTTTGTGTCATTTGGCCCATGCAGGATTTTCACTAAATTTGCTTGATGTATAAGAAATTGCTTATATAGTCCAGTCAAAATACCCATTAATGTGTCTTATTTTGTTTGCAATTTTGTGTTTGGCTTGGTGTACTTTTGTTCCCCTGTTAATTATAAAGGCAGATATTCTTTGGGCAGTGTCTCATTCTGAATGTCTTTGTTTTATCTTGCTGAATATTTTGTAACATATCAGATATTTCCATGTGAAAACATAAAAAACAATCACCATAGGATGCCCATTTTGTTGATTTAGATCTTGGTGGTTAACACCAATATAATCCTAGTGGGTGCATCATAGTCCACAAATGTTATGGAATATAACAACATAATCTTTCAACAATGAACAGCTGATGAGATGAATAATGAAATATTGAATCAATGTTACAATTAGTGAACAAATAAATTGTTCAACAAGAGGTTCTAATTTTTATCAACTGGTGATTCAAAGGGCATTTCCTCTAAATCACATCTGTATCTGTTTGGATTTGCCCTTTTTTTGGTTCATCTTTGCCCTTTTTTTGGTTCTATTTTTATTTTATTTTTATGTTGAAAATAAAAAACAAAAAGCAAGATTATGCTGCTCACAAGATAACACTATTGAAGCTGAGCAGAAGACAGAAAATTGCCACTAAACAAAGAGTAATAATTCAGCCACATGGCAGTAAACAATGGCAATGAAGTTATGAACTATAACTGACTGGCTATACTGGTTAAACCAAAGATACATAAACTGATTCTATAAAAAAATACATTGAGAGGCATGGACATTATCCCCAACTGTGACAGTTTGAGTATTAAATTCTGGCATAGCATACTCTTAACGGTCAGGAAGATTTACCAGACTGATATAGATTTCAGTTTTGAGCCCTAAGCCTTCTCTGCTGTGGTGAAGGAGCTGGTGCCTCTTTTGCCTGTGATACTCCAAGAACACTAGAGGGTTGCAGAAATCTTAGAGGTTAATTGACAGAGTTCAACAGCAAACTGAGTTATTCCATATCTAGTTGGAAAAAGAACTGCACAAAGACATTGAACACGATGACTTTCAAATCGAAGACATTGCTCTTCCTCTCTCTCTTTTCATTGTTAGTGCAAAATAAAAGCAATAAACTAAAACAAACCTGTTGAATCAAGATCTGCACCAGTACTAACCTTTCATTTTGTCCCTTTCAAACCTATAAGATCATTTTTCAAGCCTGGAGACAAGAGATTAGAAATCTATATAGGAGAAGAAGACTCCGAGGGAAAAGCCATTGAACCCCTTTTGACTGAAAAGGGTACGGAACTCCTTACAAGATCAATTTTATAACTAGTAACCTTTGTCTATGATGCCATGGTTAAGGGGTATCTATTCCATAAAAGTCATCTAGGACTTGTGTGTGGCCTCATCTGCATAGATGACTATATTAGCATGGGGTGACCCTCCTCTAATGAAACACCCACATTGTCATGGGAATTTGTGGTGTTGTATTAACATGAACCACATCTCAAAAGACTTGGCTAACTGCAATCTCATAGGGAGTGAGCCTGGGTTTTGAACTCGAGTTACTATCACTGCAAATTTTCTCACTTGCCACTAGACCACAGGTTGATGTATGCTGATGCATCATTAATATTATCAATGGCCATTGATGTCAAGAAGTACTTTAATGAGCCATTATTTATGCATCATCGATGATACATACATAATGCATTAGAAATCTTAATGTATTATTAATTTTTTATTAATGCACAAATAAATAAATAATGATATATTAATAATACATTTTTTAGGAGTACTTAAAAATATTGCCCATGGAGCTGCACTGCATAAGCTAGGACTGGGGTAGATATTCCATCAAAGTTATCCAAGACTTGCTTCCAATCTCGTCTCTTTGAATCTCATTCCATTAGGGTCAGGCAAACCACTACGAGATTGGAACCCTGCTGGATGTCTTAATACTTTGTTGCCCTCATTAGTTAACCAATGCTGCATTGGCATTTTGACAATCATACATACTTAATGTATCATCAATGTTTATAATGTTCTATTAAATAATATTAGTAGTGTAATGATATTGATATTTTATTTTTAACATACTTCTAATAATATCAATAATTTAAGTGTGTTTTTTTCCTCATTTTCTAATATTTTGAACGTGCCATTTTTACAATCCATATCATATTGGAAACTTTCTTTTGTTTCCCCATTATAGGTGATGTAGCTTGACACTATTAGATCAATGTTGCTGACATCATATCGGTGAAAATATCGCCAAGGGTACGAAGAAGCAAAATATTGTAAATATTGCCAAATATCAGCAAAATTAAAAAAATACCAAAATGAGCCAACCACTCCACCCCTCCCCCCCAAAATAAAAAAGTGATTTAAAGCACCATAGTCTGTGTGTAGGAAATATTTTCAATCATTGCACAATATTATTGCATTATTTAGGATATTATATCACCATCTGAAATTGTCGTGACATTACCAGGAATAATATCGGCTGGTGGAAAATATTGGAATTTCGCAATATTATCATGATGTTGGCAACATTGGTCTGATGATTGGCACATGCACAACCCCAAACATCCTTATTGTGTTTAAAGATTACTTGGGTTTGTTCCAAATAATTAACTGTCTAAAACTTGACTTTTTCGGTTCAAGTGGTTTCTTCTAGCAAAATATTCCAATGCAAAAACCAACTCCTAATTCCACACCCCAAGGTTTAAGAGATCCATTGCACCTATACATACTAGAATAAAAGACCTGAGAAGTTAGAACAAGATAATATAGGTTCTTCTATCATCTTCTTTTAGATCATATCTTAGCCTATGTTCACTCCAAAAGCACCAAGCCTTCAATTAGAGCACACATGACTAAAGTTAGCAATACCCCATGGAAACCATTCAAGGTTGAAAGCCTAAAACAGCTCTAACCAAAGTGGGGATTCCATCATGATATAAATTCCACCACAAGCTTCTATCTGCAAAACAACTTCGAGTATTAATTTTTTTTTTTTGAGTGGAACGAGAATTTTTAGAGAATCGGTAACTTCGAAAGATCGGCTGCCAGCCTATCACTATTACACCAGATACACCTATTTCATAAATGCCACAAAGGGGCCAGTTACAACATGTCTCCGGAAACTTGAACCCACGCAGCTGGGGAAACAAATTGCTCGCCAAACTGCTCAAGTGAAGATCCTTTGACAAAAAAACTGTATTACTATTAAAAAAATAAGAGCTACAAAAAAAGATTTGAAAAGAAACTGAGATTTCTCTATTGAGTTAAAAATTAGGGAACCAACCACTTTGACATCAAAGTGTCAAACAGCAATCAGGGAGTCGTATTCTACTTATAAATTTTGTTTCTTAGGAAGATCCACCTTCTAAGGTTATTCTTAAATAGATTTGATAATCCATTTAGAGGTTAATGCATCTCCTTAAAATCTGATATTCCTTAATCCCAAACCATCTTTACTTTTAGAAAGGATAGAAAGACTCCAAGCGACTGAATGTCTCTTTCTTTTTAAGCGGCTTGTTTCATCTGACCATAAATAGTCACTTAATCTTCTTTACATGACCAAAATAACCATTGTTAAACAACCAACAAGAATCATAATAGATATGAAATGCAAATAGTGCTTTCTGACACATTTGATATGTACTTTCCAAGGGAAAAACCCTTTGTCTATTAAGTTAGCTTAGTATTGAATTTTTCCAAAAATCAATTCCGCATCTCTTTTGGGGAAACGTTCAACACAAGAGATTATTTAAATTTTGAATGAAATTGGAAGATAAGGTAATCTTATTAATGCCCACAAATGACCAAATGGTTATTTAAATTTTGAATGAAAGTGGAAGATAAGATAATCTTATTAATGTCCACAAATGACCAAGGAATAAGTCAGTGGTACTAGGATCTACAACCAATTAACATTGGGAGTGCCAAGATCACTCTAATGCCAAACTTGAAAAGATGCATATGGTTAATTTCCAACCCTGCTTGATGACCCAAATCTCTGGGGGTGGCATTGTCACCAGGAAATAAGCTTAGATTTATCCAGCCAACTTTCGAAGATGAAGATAGAAAATATGTAACTTAAAATATAATTTAGAGAACTCAGGAGAAATTGAATTGTAATTAGCAAACTGAAGGTCAAGTCACTCCAAACAATCACCCTTTGGCTGGGGGTGGGCAGGTGTGCATTGCAGAGACGTCTCTTACAACATAGTACACATCCATAGTTGACAATACAAAAAGGGGTGCTGCAAGAGGGCAACCTTGCTTGATAGATCTCTGCAAGTGAATTTTCTCAATAAAATCCTTCCTTGATTTCTCATTGAGCAGAGGGATCCTAAGAAAATTAAAATTAACCATCCTTATAATTCTTTCAACATGAATTTAATAGAGTCCTATTCAATTCTATCGTAAGACAATCAATGCTGATGGAAAGTTCTGAGTAGAATTATTGGTATAATACTCAACTTTTGATGCAGAATTCAACATTTTCTCCTAGGGATGAATCCAGTTTGGGTAGTTCATGTTTCAGTAGACAGAGCTTCCTAGATTCTCAAGGCCAAGGTTTTGTAGGAAAGATTGAACAAGGGAATGCGTTTTTAATTCATAATAAATAATTCATCCCTAGGCTCCAGAATTAACTTAATAAAGATGATTCTAAAGAAATTGAAAGGTCTAAGCCCATGCTAGTTGGAGTTGTGCTAAGGAAAAGTTCGACGGGAATCGATGCAGGGGCATGCAGAATTGATTGTTGTATCAGAAGTGTGGAGTAGCATAGAAGAATCAATGCAGGGTGCACATTGCAGTGACCAGCCCCTTGTGTAGTTCATAGTTGTAGATAGTGCTTGGTTACGAATGCACTAAAAAGTTAGGGTGCACTATATAGAGCCATAACCCAGTTGCACATGACAAAAGTTTGTCCGTCTTATATTTTGCATGCAACCTAGTGTGCTGGTTTCATTGCAAACGCCACAACTAAAAATAATCTGGGTGTGCATGTGGAATTGGACAACTCATGTTGATGTTTGTAGCTTGGGCAGGTACTCATGCACATGCCTAAGTGTCTAGGCATGCAGAAGTCGCCCAAGATCTCCTTCGACACTTGCTCTAGTGTAAGCAAGTTGCATTACTTGGCGTAAGTTTCAACTTAGGAAAAACACATAATTATTATGTTGGCTAATTAAGCTAAAGAAACATTAGAAAATGTAAAGTATTTACTTTAGTATATATGTTTTAATTTTAGACGTTGATCTAAAGTGAGGCGAGGTCTAATGTCGGTTGTCAATCACTTTGGAAAAACACATAATTATTATGTTTGATAATTGAGCTAAAGAAACATTAGAAAAAGTAAAGTATTTATTGTAGTGATTATGTTTTAAGCTTATTACTTAATCTAAAATGAGGCGAGATCTAATATTGATTTTAAATCACTTTGGAGATTAGGGTTTGTTATTTTGCTCAACTAAAGTTATAAAAGCAAGGATAAGAAGAGGGAGAAGATACACCATACAAAACCATAAGATTGAGAGAGGCATCTCAGTGAGGAGTGTGATGTGCTAGTATGTTTGGTCCGAGGAAGGGGGTAGAAAGGAGATCCAGATAAACCAAGGAGGGCTTGATTGGCTGGATCAGATCCAATTGTTGTACAAGTATTTCCTCAGTTGGGTCATTACCCCAGAACGAGAGCCCAAGTATGTTCTGAATATTTCTAATGATGCACTGATTTGTTTGGGCAGAATTTGTTGTGTCAATGTTTGAGATTGGTTACATTTTTGCTCCCACTAATAATGTTGAGATCCTAGTTGTTTATTCATTCAATATATTTGTAATCTGCTAGGTCAATGGTTTGCTGGTCGCTAGGTTTAGGTTTGCAAGAGAATTAACATGGTATTAGAGCAATAAACTTTGAGAACCGATCTCAAGGTGCTAGATTTGTACAGGATCACTAGAGCCAGGTTTGGCTGCGATCGTATGGTGTGAATCTTTTTTTTTAAGGGTGAAGGATCTTGGCCCTATGGAATCTGCACAATGGTATGGATGAAAATACACCAGGGGTTGAATTCAAAGTTTGTTGCAAGTATATATAAAAAAATAAGAAAAGAAAAAAAGGGTGACAATTGTGTCCAATAGTTGTGATACCGCAGTCAGACCCAACCCCCTATGTAGGTGAAGGGTCGAGGCAAGTCGAGAGAAAGGGAGTAGATTGATCGAGCATCGAAAGATTCAATGACTGCAACAACATCGGGCTACCATAAGACAATGACAACAGTAGAGTTAAGACTAACCGGCCAAGGCATACACTGGGACAATTAGCTTGCAAATATGCCAACCGATCGACAAAATGAAAGTACGATGGTGATAGGATTGTGTATAGGTGTCAAGGAACAATAGCCCCACATGCACAGGAAACCACTAGACGATAGTGTGAGAGGCGGAGAAGCGGGGAAAACGAGCAATGGAGTTGACCAAGGGTTCTCTCTCATAGAAACAAGTGGGAGATAACCACAAGCAATAGTAATCTTACTTTGAGAAGCATAAGGAGATCGAGAAGGTGGATAAGGTGACAAAGCTAGTAGACCCTTTCTACAACTTGGTGATGGATATTTGTGTTGCATAGGTTTGTCAGCCACCAGATAGTAGCGTGGTGGTCAAGTAGAGGGTACAAAAGACTGTATTAGTCAAAATCATATTTGGGTGCCTAAAGGACAAGTTAAAAAATTCTTTAGAAATTAATCAGTGAGATTTGGAAATATGACTATAGTAGGTCTTCAGTTTGAAGACATATTAGATGGAGCTTCAAACTTCCTACCTTGGAAGGCTAGGGTAACTTTGGTTCTAAAGGAAAATAATCTTTGGGAGATTGTTTAGACCAAGATCTTGGAGCTGTTAGATCCTTAGGAGAAGGCCATCCTATCAAAGAGGGAGATAAAAGCATAAAGAGCACTCTTGAATGCTCTAAAGGATCATTTGATTCTTGACTTAATCAAGAAGCAAATAGCCAAGAGATGTTCGAAGCCTTGGTAGGATTATACCAAAGCAAAACCATAAACTTGAAGATGATATTGAAGGAATCTGAACGACACAGATGACCAAGTTTGAATCAGTCATGAGTTATTTGATAAGGATCACGCAGATTCGTGATCAACTTGCAGTAATGGGTGAAAAGGTAGAAGACTTAGAACTAGTAATTCTGGCATTGAATAGGTTCTCAAAGACGTAGGATCTGTTTTTCAAAGGAGTCTGTGCTTGAGATAAACTACCCACATTTGATAGGCTAAGGGATGACTGCATACAAGAGGAAATTAGGTGACAGTAAAGGGGCAAGATCAACAAGTAGGAAGATGATGAGAATGTGGCTCTGATGGCAAAGGGAAAAAGGAGTTTGAGTAGGAGTGAGGAGTCAGCCTCACCGCTGAAGAAGGAGGACTGGACCAAGGTCAAGTGTTTCTCATGTCGTAAGACAATGAAATATGCTTCATAGTGTCCAGAGAGGAAGAAATGAGGAAAGGGCACAGATTCAAGTGTAGCTACGTTGATAGAAGATCAGGAGGAGTTTTCAAGGAAGTTTGAAATGAAGTTATCAGTTGTTTCCTACCTTTCCTCGAGCATCTTACCAGTTGGTGCGTGGCTACTAGAGAGTGGAGCCACGAGACATATGACAAGAGCATGGGAACAATTTGGCAACTTGACTGGGTGATATGCCAAACATGTGGTAAAGGGGGTTGGAACCAATATTTAAAAAAATGGCCTGCTCGGAACCGACTCGGTCGAGTTGGTTCGAGCCAGGCCTTAAAACTTTGACTCGGCCTTAAATATTTAATGTATTTTTTACAACGACCGAGTCATTGAAATCAAGTCGGCCGAGTCAATACCGAGTCAGAGTCAAAGTCGACCCTCGGCCGAGTCGGTGTCGAAGTCAGAATTTTAAAACATTGGTTGGAACAATGGTATTTCAACTTGAGTGAGGAGGTAGGATGGTGAAGGATGTGTTATGGGCTCTAGAACTCAAGTGGTGTTTGCTCTCAGTCTCTATGATGGGCAAAAAGGGGTTCTGTGTAGCATTCCATGATGGAAAGACACTAATTAGACCTATGAGATCTAACTTTGATGAGGGACATGTCATTGGAGTTAAAGAGAGCAACTTGTATAGGCTAGCCGCTAAAGGGCCAACCTATTCGAGCGATGGCAAGAAGCAGAGCAGTGAGATTCCTCCAAATCAGTCAAGAAGGTCTCTTGGTATGAGATGATGTTACAAGATGTTCAGGAGTAGTAGGCTTCCAGGAACTAGTCAATGGGAGCAGGACTTCGAGGATGTTTCCAAGCCAAGTGGCAGGGAAGGCTTCCAATTCAGAGGGAGTAGCTAAGACAAAGGATGTAGTTCTAGAATCGAAGACGGTTCCAAGACGCAAAAGTACTCCCTCGCTAAGAGGGAGTGTTGATGTTTGTAGCTCGGGTAGGTACTTCTACACAAGCCCAAGTGTCTAGGCGTGTACAAGTCGCTCAAGATCTCCTTATTAGACACTTGCTCTAGTGTGAGCAAGTTGCATATGTAACGTAGCCTAAGTTTTAACTTAAGAAAAACACATAATAATTATGTTGGCTAATTGAGCTAAAGAAACATTAGAAAAAGTAAAGTATTTACTTTAGTAATTATGTTTTAATCTCAACCCTTGATCTCAAATGAGACGAGATCTAATCTCAGTCGTCAATCACTTTGGAGATTAGGGTTAAGATTTAGATTAATGAAAAGTTATAAAAGTAAGGCTAAGGAGAGGGAGAAGATACACCATACAACAACAAAATATTGAGAGAGGCATCTCAGTGAGTGTGTTGGGTTCGAGGAAGGGGGCAACAAGGAGATCTAGATAAAACCAAGGACGACTTGATTAGCTGGATGAAATCTAGATGTTGTACATGTATTTCCTCTGTTGGGCTATTATCTTAGGACGGGAACCCAAGTAGGTTCTAAATATCTTTAATGATGAACTAATTTGATTGGGCATAATCTATTGTGTCAAATTTTGAGATTGGTTATGTTTTTGCTTCCACTAATTAATGCTAAAAACCTAACTATGCATTCATTCAATTGATCTGAAATCTGCTAGGTCAATGGTTTGCCAAGTGCTAGGTTTACAGGATAATTAACAACTCAATGAGTGGGTGCATGGAATTCCAATAGTTGTGATGAATTGTCTTCAAAAGGTGTCTCCCCTTGTTCGAAAAATTAATGTAAATTATTGTATTATATGGAATATGAATAGAAGAAAGACAAATCACTTTGTCCTCAGATTATTTATACACCTTGTAACATTGTAAATGGGATTGGATGAATTGGGCTTTTTTCCTTAGAGGCCTTATGTTCATATATCTTGCCATACTTTTTAACTTTATTAATAAAATTTAAGTTGATTTGCTACCCAAACATAGATGCCATTGAGTATGAAATGTTTGTTTGATGAATGTGAACTTTATTTTTCATGCTATAATTACAAAGTGTGTATGGATAATTAAACTCCATAATTTGGGTTGAGGTTATAGTATTTTTGTGAGTGTACTCCCTCTTTTTCTATCAAATTGGTAGCATATCATATTTTTCAATGTAATTGTAGGAATTTCATGCACAATTTAGGATAAGGAATTGCTTAACGAGGGGAGGTATTCATAATTGTACACCCAGTACAAGGATATTCTCAAACTGAAGAGTTCTCATAAGAAGAGTTGGATTGGTAAGCCATCTTTGAGCATCAACATCATGACCAACATTGTCAACATAGTAAGGCCTTAACTTGACAAACTCTTCTTATATCAGAGCATAATGCTGGGAGGCTTTACGTGAAATACCACACTATCTCTTCAAGGTACATACCCCATCTGGATGTTCACTAGTTATATCCTTTTAGGACTATTCTTATCTTGGATTCCCAATCCTTAAAGAATATTGGTCCTCTTCTGCCACTCTTATCTGAATACTTGTCCAATCCTCAAAGAGTGTCGGTCAACACAAATACCTCCTATCTTGGATATTTTATCCTCAAGGAGATCACAGATGCTTGTCCAATCGTCCATTCTCCCTACCATGTCCTTCACTTAGACGTATGATTGTTAGTCTTGGCCCAGTACACGACACATGACAAAAGAGAATACAATGTCCATCATCACTCCTTCTCAACAAGGGAGGATATCCTCATTCCCTCTTGATCAGGGAATAGATCCTTGCTCCTATTTAAGGAGACACCTTATTCCCTCTAAAACATAGAGGAGATTCTTTCACTTCCTTTAAATTGGGAAGTCATAACCACAAGCTCTCTAGCTTGTCTTCATAAGTTTATCGGCTACTTGTTCTTCATGGAGATAGTTGTTGCACGGATCCTTCTTTCTATTGTATCTCATCATATTGAGCTTCTTTCTTCCTAGATTTTATGGAGCCATATTTTTCCTTCAATCTTGTGACATGATTCAGGCCATCAACCTTTCGTATCACTTTCCTTTAGTTATCGTCAATAAAGGCATTATATTGAACCTTACCATATGTCCTTTTAAACAAGAAAGTGATCTTCATGAACATTAGGTTATCCTCTTATATTGCTACCTTTCAATCCCAAGGTGATAATGATGTAAACACCTTGATTACATAATCCTTTAGGCAAAACCATTCACTCAATCCATATGTTCTTTGAATTGAGTTCAATATCAATAGTTGAACATTCCTTAACTGTCATTATGCATTTTTGGAACATCCTTCTAGGTAGCAAAACAATATGTCAACTAGATAACCAATATAAAAAATTAATATTAGACTTACCTTATCATGATGGCCCCTTTCATCAAAGTATTTTCTTACTTGAATCCTTTGAGATCAACATCCTTTCGCATGATCCATCTCCATATTGTATAAGAATCTTTCTCCATGCATTCATTTTAATCAGGGCGCCCATGGATCGAACTTGATTAGCAAGCTACAATATCTTCTTCCTTGGAGTTGTCATTGTCAACTCTCTTTCTTTCTTCAGGAGACCATATCTGATGTCGATCAAATGAGTTCTCTTTTCAGCCTCTTCACGGGCTTTTGCAATATGACCTACCAGGGATCCAAGTCATACCCCAAGCAGATCATCAATATCAGAGTTGTCAAACTATAACAACTTCTTGGACAAGGTGTCAAATTATGCGATATGCTCCTTCTGAAAATCAACATCTCTTTGCACGATTAATCTTCATATTGCAACAAGATTCTGCTTCATCGAACTCATCAGTTGGAAGCTTCAACATTATGTTCATCAGGGTCTTTACAGTTCCCTCTTTCCATCATGCTCCTCATCGTCAAGGAGTCATCATCAAGCATGAGTCTTGCTCAACTTTGTTCTTCCATCCTTCTCGTTTTGCTTCCTTTATTATGTACTTGCACTTTTTACTGACAAGTACAACAAAGCAAAATATGCAAAGACAAAAGCATGATGTCAATTTTGTCAATCTAGGGTTCCCATGTTTCTCAGAGGGTGTACTTCTAGGGTTTTAGTTACAAACCCTATATTTCTTGATCGATCCCCTGATAGGGTTTTTTTTTTTACTTTCAATAGAAACATCAACCCTAGGGTTCTAATTTTAAATCTGAGGTTTTATTCAATTCAACCCTTGCTAGGGTTTTACCATATACCCTAGATTATGCTTAAACAATTCAAATCTACAAACCCTAGATGTTTTATTTCCAGTGCTAGGGTATTTTTAGGGGGAACAATCAATTAGGGTGAGGGTTTTCAATCCTAGGTTTAGTTCAAAATCCCTAAATATCAAAATTCTTCACGACTTACAAACCTACAAACTCTAAAATCTCAAGATATGCAATAGATTAACTGGAAAACCCTAAAGACTCTTACAGACCCTTTGTAATGATCATAACCATAGCTAGATACTTAACACGAGATACATATAAACATTGTACATACTCTGCAATATAACCATACCTCCAAAGATTTGTCTTGTCAACACTTCTTCAACATATGCCTCAACTTCTCTTATGTTGAGCTGCCAAATTTGTCTTTATGCAGAGCTATGCCATTCTTTAGATGTCATTCCTTTCTTTCTTTAAGAGAGATAACTATTCTCTATCAATTCTACCAATGTCATCTTACTTCTTTGAAATGATTTAAACCACCATCAAAGCCATTCGGTTACAATCATGCTTCTATCATTGTCATCACAGATCAAAATTTTATTTTCAATTAAATGTTGTCACTGTAACCATAATTCTAATCATTGTCATGTTATCGTGGTCAATTTCCAATTATATTGTTGTACATGGCAATGCTTATTTCATTGCCAACGCTCATACTTCAAGACATAGTCAGAGGTTTTGAGCCATCAGTCACAAGTGAGATCATTGTCACATGGGTACGTGCTAGCTATTTATCAAATTCTGATTGTCATATCTGTCACTTTGTATTAGCTTTTACCTTGCCCTTCTTTCATAGAGCATTGATTCCTTAAACAGGTCGACCACATTGATGTCACTGAGTTATCATATTACCTACTATTCGTAGACCATCATTAATAGTTGTTGAATACAATAGTATCAACGCTGAACCGCTGTCTTATGCAATGCTAAATAGAGCCCAAACTACTTCAGTCAAGGTCAGAATTATAGTGTCACTGTGTCTGGAAAGGCTAAACAAAATGATTGAGCCTAATCTGAGTCAGAATATATAGTATATGACGATTGAGCTACACATAGTATGATAATATATGGGCTATGCCAAACAAATGTGAACGAAGCCATACGACACAAAATCCAGGAGCCCTACAAAGTGCGATGACATCGTAAAACATTGCCTCTGTTCAAAACAACTGATGCCATCCTTTAGATCGATGTCAAACGATGAGTCATAGAGTTGAATCTCAGTTCTCATGATTGCGAACCATACGTTGAACCATGTAATCATTGTTACAGTACTTGCGATCCATTTAAACGAGCCATTGAACTCGAACCAAATGCTGGCCTCTTTTACGAAAAGACGAGCCATAAAACAAAGTATAACGAGCTCCCTTAGTCATGGGTGCAAGATCATTATAGTGCGTGAGCTACAGAGTTTTATGCCTTCAAAGAATGTGATTTGTAGTGTCACTTTAAAGCTTTGATGCAAGTCCTGTAGCGAGCTATTGAGTCACATGTTTAGAAATCAATGCAAGTAGATTAGGGTTTGATTCCTCTTTCCTGATAATTACTTGTGAGTTATGTTGGCTTCTTTTACGTATCTTTCATCAAGCAATTACCATATTATGTGTGTATGAAGATCACAAAACAAAAGACATAAGATGTAGGCACTATGCCAGGGCAAAACCCCCCTCGATGGGAAAACTTGACCAAAAATTCTCTTCCTTTAATAGTATTCTTTGAGACTTTTCAACCTAGACAAAGACCAAACCTTCCCTTCCAAATCTTTGACCCCTTTGCAGCAACACTTCCACCCCAACAACTTCAACTATGCAACAACTTCTGACATCGGGCAACAACTGGCAGCAACAATGCTTGGAATACTTCGATCTCCCAAACTATGGCACGAAACAGAGAGAGAGTAGATCCAAAATTTCGATTTTCTTCTTCTCCTTAGACTTGACCCAACTCGCACTTGCTTTAGCTTCCTTTTACCCACTTTGCACTTCTCCAACTTTCTTAGAGATATCGAACTAGCTGGAGATGAGATGCTCCAAATGAACTTGTCTTCCTTCTATTTATAGGCTCCAAGTGAGGTCAAATTGGTGTCCTTAGGCCGGCTTGATCTCTTCTAAGCCGACTTGGTGTGGAGGTTACATAAATTATATTTGACTCATTCGTAAACCTGTTTACATGATTCAAAAGCCCAAGAAGGGTCTCTTTAAATGTACAATGACTCTATAGACTCAATAGTAATCCTAGGAGTCCACAATGGGGACTTTGACTAATATAATGATGACCCAAGCATGAAACCCATGCTTTAATAAGTCATTGACACAATAATAAAAATTCTTTTCTTTATTCTTTTGACAAGTACATTTCATGATGACTCAAATACATTTATGAAGACTGAACCTAGTTACATTTTCCAACATCACAAACTTGAGTCTTCAGAGAGATTATACACTACTGCAAACGATCGACATGAGGAACTGTTACAAGATATAGAGCAGTAGAATTGATTTACTGCAATGCGAGCTTCTTCAGATCACAATGTATAAGCCTCTATATATTTTTAACCATTTGTAGATAAGTCACTGAACTGTGGGCTACAGGTGTATACATGTTGTTGATAAGAGCGAGCTATCTTGTAATGACACATCTCGAATTACAGAGAGCATAGGAATATTAGCATGCATACGAGTTATGCATATGATAACTACGTATGCGTGCATCACATGTACTGTACTAGTATACATACTAACTAATTATAAAAAAATGTCGAAGTATAGGGTAATGAATCAATTATTGAAGTACTAAGTAAATACTTAACTCATTAGAATATAATGAATATATTGAGTGGAATACTTAATGTGTGTATCACCATCATCTAGAATATGTATTATACAAAATAAAAAGTAAATACAATGTGTTATACAAAGTATAAAGGGGAATATAATATATATTGTAACAAAAGGGAAATTATCACACACACACATATAGATCTATATATATATATATATATATATATATATATATATTAATTTTTTATATACAAATTAAAAGAAATATAATATTTAATATTATATTAACTAAAAGAAATCACAATATAGATATTTTACAAGGTAAAGGAAATAAAATACAAACAAATTAATTACGAAATACAATTCATATGGGATTATAAATAGAGTCTTGGTCATTAGATGAAGGTGGTGCCCCAAATCTATTAACCCATCTTGTCAGAGGGCGGTGATCACCTACGAAATTTCGGATAATATTCTATTGAAGGCAGTGAAGAGATTGCGGGGCGAGGAAGGAACCTCAAGGATTTAAGGAGAGGAGGAGGAGATTAGAAGGGGGCATTGAAAATTTGTCTTTGCAGTGAAGTGAAGACAAAGGAAGAAATGTGGACAAAGCCACAGACAAAGGAGGAAGTTTGAGCAATTGTTTTTGGAGCTTTGGCCATGGGGGCCAAAAGACCTCAATTTCGAAGTCTTCTGGATTTGGGAACCGGATAGGTTGATCCTAGATAGCTTGGGAGGAAATGGTCAGTTTGGTAGCAAGAGTAGATTGGGAGCAACAACAACTGGAATTGACTTTAAATGGGATTTTCACGTAAATATTTGCAATTAAATTGGTAAGTTTAAGTTAAATTGATTATCTAGTAAATTGTAAAAATCTGACAATTAAATTTCTAGTTAATTGTAAAGTTTGGGCTTTAAATTTGGTATCATAGCCATTTCAAACCCTTCAGGACCTTACAGGCTCTACATACATCAAAATTTGGAAAGGGGCTATGGCTTAGGGCATTAAAATTTTAGTTATAATTTTTTTTATGCGGTTCTCATATAGTTCTCGCCTGAGATGTAGTCAGCTGTTTTAACCATAACAACATCAGAGGTCTCCTAGTTTTGTATAATTGGACGACGTCATAAAATTTATTTATCGCTTTAGGCCCTCTCTGCCATTGTCGAAGTCTAATGCATGTCCATAACTGAGAGCCTCACGTGTTCAACCCACAGTGAACTATATACCAATGCCATCATCAAATTAATAAAATATTCAAGTGATATATAACCAATATATATAAGTGATATATATAAAAATTGTGTATCACTCCATGACTGGTGGGAGGACCATTGCACATCGTCAACCCATAGAGCACTATGCAGTCGTGTCACTATCGCTGGTAGAGGATACTTGCAGTGAAACAACACCTGCATTCCCAATACACGTCACCGAGGATATGGCCCAGTGCCAATCCGCTTCCCCACAGTCTCGCGTATTCCCCTATTCTATACGTCCGCACCTGCAAACTCTGGGAAAACACAAGCATGTGGACAATGAGCATGGAGACGACAGAGGAACCATTTATTCGATTTTTACTTTTAGTTATTGGATGACTCTGATTGAAATTTAAATTGGATACTCATTTTAACTTATGATAGATTGAACAACCCAATTAATTTAAAGAAAGAATTTCAACGAATTGTAAATAATAGAAAATAGACATTTAAGTGTCCGTGATTGAATGGAATTAGATGGAATGAGATTGTATGTGCGTTAAAGTGTTGATTAATTATGGCATTAAAGTGCTAGTTAACTATCCTCCAAGTCGCTTGTGGAATAATCTCATTGTTAAAAGCTGAATTGCCATTATCATCTCTTTGCTTGTGGATTTCCTGTGGTTTATTAACCAGTTAAAAAATGTTTAGGTAAATAGTTAACATTCTTCTCATCATGTCATTTATTTGATTTGTGGGCTCCTTGTAATTTATTAAACAATTACATTATATTATACATTGGGCATACGACTAAATTATCGTCAAACATACCGGAAAAGAAAAGTTTGACATGTCCCTCCCTGTCAATCCAAAAAAAAAAAATACGTTGTGACATGAAGATTGGAAATTGTCGGTCTCAATGCATGAGATGTCTAATTTTTTTTCGAATAGATAGCTAGTTATCTGGTAAATTTTTATTTAAAAAAATAATGTATATTAAATTGGTTTAGATTTATTTTAATTTTAATTTATGATATTTAATTATTAGGATGTAAATATTTAAGTTAATTTATGATGTGGGCAGCCCTATGGCCTTGAATTTGACGCTTGTTGTTGAAATAAACCATCTTCCCGCCCAAATGTGTGTTCAAGCTTTGATTTTGTTTTCCTCCGACAAGTCTCACACACTTCCCAACTCTGCGCATTTCATTTATTTCATTCTCCTACGCATGCTTTGCAGAGTGCTTGTTGTGCACCTACTTGACTATGGTCGGCTAAGTAATACATATTACACTTACACTGCACACTCTTTCATTTCCATCGCTCTCTTTTGGCATCCATCACTCTCCAAAATTTACCTATTTGTTTTCTAATTTTTTGCCATCAATTCTATATTAAGAAGTTTTCAATGATTTATTATGGTATTTGAAATATTAAGGAATATGTGGGTATGAATTCCATTATTCTTTTCACATTTTGGTTGTGAAGTTTGGTATAGGAGAGGACAAATATGGTTGAGCATAAATGTTAAAAGAATTTAATGCAAAATAAATATAACTTTATGTTAGTATTTCAAAATGATAATATACCAACTGTCCACCATTGGTATATTATGCCAAGCAAACCTCTGCAAATAAAATGAAGGAAAAGAATCTTAATTTTGACACTGAGGGTAGTGAAGCTATATTCCAAAAGAGATCATAAACTACAAGCTTATAATCTCTCCCTTTTACCTACAATATGTACCATTCTCAGAAGGGTTGGGTTTTCAACCACTTTGATATTCACAACAGTGAATTCATTTTCATGTAGTTTTAAAAGTTTGAATTCACCTCTCAGGATTGATAAACTTTAAATTCCGTTGTGTTTTCGCTTTAGTAGAAAGTTTTATATATTTCGTTTTACCTTTTCGGGCTCGAGGTATAGTCGTCACTTGTTCATTTAGGTCATTTTTATTATCCCTCTACTAATTAATGTAAAGTATAGATATTTATTAATTATGGATTTATTAATATTTATATGTTTTAGGTTTTATTAAATTTGATTAAAGAGGTTTACATTTGATTGTAATTATAGAAATCGAGATAATGTTGTTGCTATAAGGTAGCTTAAGCTATTCAATAGGGAAAATGAGAAAAGCATATTAAAACTACAAGACTTTAAATTAATTAATAAATTGGAGAAAACCTATACTTGAATGTGAGCTTGAATTTATGAAGTTGTATTTGCTAATCTAAATTGCACCTCATATACTCATAAGCATATTTTGTGACCATGAAAAAAAAGTGCTGTGATGGCAGAGACATGTCAATGACAACGCCGTCAGGCAGTGTCACCACTGCCATCACTATCACCACTAGCAACATCGTCAACACCAACTGCTATGGTACCTGAACTAACCATTATAATGCGCTCATTGGAACCCATCTTGGAAACATTAAAAGGGCTGCCAACAACAAGTACCAGGGAAGAGTGACCTCACCTCGAGGAAGGAAATCCAGAGGGGTTCAAAGGGTTAGATTATAGACAACCTCATGAGGATATTTCTAGGGAGCTACAAAAGATTAAGCTTCCATAATTTTTTGGATGACGATCCGAAGAGCGATGCTAAAGCATCGCTGGAAGGATGACAAAGTGTTTCGTGCTAAGATAATATTCTTCTACCTCCAAGACAAAGATTGCAATATTTCAGCTAAGAGAAACTACTTTGACCTGATGGGGAAATCTAGAAAAACAATTGCATCTCACATTGGACAATGTTCCTTGGGAGTTGTTCGAAGAAAAATTTCGTGCAAAGTAATTACCACCCTACTTTCAAAAGTAGCAGGTGGGAGCCTTCCACACATCAATCCAAGCTAACAAAACAATGGAAGAATATGAAATGAGGTTTATGGAAATTGTAAAATATGTTCCCTATCTAGACATTGATGAACGACAAGCTGAACGTTTCGTGTATGGATTAAATCCTCGAATTAGGGCCATGGTTAGAATGTGGAGGCCATCATCAGTAGCAAGGGCAGTTGAATGTGTCCATTATGAAGAGGAGCATCTAGGGATTAAAAGGGATGTCAGGGCAACAAGATCCCCATAGCCAAGATTTCCAGTGAAGACTACTTCTTCAGGGGGAGTAGTTCGAGACCACCTCCTTATGGTAATTGATTTACTCCAAGAGGAGTAGGAGCAAGGGCACCCATGGTAGCTAATGTTGTATCTGTAGTATCATCAAGATCTAACGTAAGTCAGTGTAACTCTCGAGGAACTAATGTAGAGGAAGAAGCACGAGAGGAAGCAACACAAGAGGATGAATCTCCTTTTCAAGAAACTCATAGTATGAGACAAGGGGATCACCCTAGGTTAATTGTTGGGGATGTGGAGGACCTCATTTTCAGCGTGATTTCCTAGAGGCTTCGTCAAGTATGATACATAGGGAATGGAAAGAGCCATCATTAAATACAGAAGGCAATCATATAATCCATGCAGTAGTCAACAACAACTAGGCAAAACATCAGTGCTCTATAAAGGAGTCCTCAGGTACTATGAACAACATAATGATAAAACTCAAAATCTTATTTGATATTGGTGCTATTGATAGTTTCATTTCTTCATATGCATTAGATAAATGTGGGTTGGCAACACGCAAGCGAAACGATTTTAGACAGGTAGAAATGGCTTCAGGGGAACTTCAATCAGTAGAATCAAGTGTTGAGGAATGCAAAGTTGATCTAGGGGTTTGTACAACTAAGTTAAAGGCATATGTCACAACCCTAGGAACTTATGACTTCATCATAGGGATGGATTGGTTGGAAGCTCATCAAGCTTGGGTGGACTGTTATGGAAAATGAATTCTCTACATAAGTGATGAAGGTGAATTGATCCAAATTCAAGGTATTAAGAGGAAGGTATCTTTGTGCTTCATCTCAACAAGGCAATTAAAGCGTTGCCTAAGAAAAGGTTGTCAGGTATATGCAGTAAAGGAAGTAAGCAAGGAAAAAAGGTCATCCCTAGAGCAATATTTGGTGTTATCCGAATTTCTGGATGTTTTTCCAAAGGAACTATTAGGATTACCTCCTGAAAGGGAGCTTGACCTCACAATAGAATTAAAACCTGGTGCAAAACCAATCTCTAAAACACCCTACAAAATGACGGCTTCAAAACTTCAAGAGTTACAAATTCAACGGAAGTAACTATTGGACATATGACACATTGACCCAGTATTTCACCTAGGGTTGCTCCCATAATTTTTGTCAAGAAGAAGGATGGTTCTTTGTGGCTATGCATTGACTACTGGGACTTAAATCAAACTATAGTAAAGAATAGGTATCTAATGCCTCGAATTGATGACCTTTTTGACCAAGTGAAAGGGGCTTTGGTCTTTTCAAAAATCAATCTATGGTCGGGTTATCATCAATTAAGAATTAAGGACATAGATATTTCTAAGACTGCATTCCGAACACGTTTTGGGCATTACGAGTTAACAGTGGTACCATTTGGGTTGATCAATGCACCAATAATATTTATGAATCTTATGAATAATGTTTTCTGTAAGTATCTTGACCACTTTGTACAAGTCTTTGTAGATGATATTCTCATTTACTCCAAAAATGAGGAGCATGAAGAACATTTGCGGATAGTATTATCTTACTTCATGGAACACTAGTTATATGGAAATTTATCCAAGTGTTATTTCTTTCAGAAGAAGATTCATTATCTAGGTCATATTATATTTGGTGAAGGGATCTCAGTAGATCTTGAGAAGGTAAAAGCAATTATGGATTGGCCAATACTGAAAAATGCGCATGAAGTGCATAGTTTTATGGGTTTAGCTAGATAATATCGAAGGTTTGTAGAAGGGTTCCCAAAAATTGCAAAGCCTATCACAACCCTCTAGCGTAAAGGACTTAGGTATGGATGGATCGAGGAATGTCACATCGCATTCACTGAGCTTAAAATATTGTTGACCAGTGCACCAATCTTGCGAGTACTTGACATGGACAAAGACTTTACTGTATGTACCAATGCATCCAAGCAAGGATTAGGTGCAATATTAATGCAAGATAGAGGAGTAATAATCTATGCTTCAAGAAAGTTAAAGCCCCATGAAGAACTCTACGCCATGCATGATTTAGAATTGGCTGTTGTAGTACTAGCATTGAAGATTTGGAGACACTACCTTGTAGGGAGAAGCTTTGTGCTCAAAAGCGACCAACAAAGTTTGCAATACTTGTTTACCCTAAGGGACTTGAATGCTAGGCAAAGACGATGGAGTGAATTCTTAAATGAGCAACTTTGGAATTTCATATATTAAACTGAAGGAGAATGTAGTGGCAGATGCTGTAAGTAGAAGACCAAGGATCTTTTCCCTTATTATCATCAAGGTAGACTTGAGGGATTGAGTGCTAGAACATCTCTTGGAACATAGCTGGTATTTAAAAGTAAGATTTGGGTTTGATAGTAAAGATCCAAAATAACCTAAATTTAAGGGATATGAACTAGAGGACGATGGACTGTTACGATTCCATGGAAGGATGTATATCCTTGATAGTGGGGATATCCAAAACACCATCCTTAAGGAAGCCCACTGCATCACTATATTGTGCACATCTTGGTGTAAAGAAAATGTATGTTGACACAAGGAAACTCTTCTTCTGGGTAGGAATGAAGTGCGATATTGTCCAATTCGTTGCAAAATGTCTTGAATGTCAGCAAGTGCAGGTTGACCATCGTCACCCAACGAGTCTCCTGCTACCTCACAACATTCCTATGACCAAATGGGAGGTGATTTCTGTGGATTTTATCGTCGGGCTACCCCTTACCCCACAAAGGCACAATGCTATTTAGGTTGTGGTGGATAAACTAACGAAAAGCGTCCACTTTATTCCGGTAAAAGACACTTATGAAGTTGTTGACATAACTCGGGTATTTATAAATGAAATTATCAGGTTTCATGAAGCCCCAAAGAAAATCATATCAGATAGAGATTCACGATTCACCTCAAGGTTTTGGACTTGCATGCAGTTGGCCTTAGGAATTCAACTAAATTTAAGTACAACTTATCATCGTGAGACTGATGGACAAACAAAAAGGGTGAACCAAGTAATAAAAGATATGTTGAGGATGTACGTTATGGACCAACTGTTGAGAACTCTAGGGGTTACAAGTGTAGGGGATTTCACTTGCTTTGAGGATGTACGTTATTATTAGTGTTCTCTATCATCAAACAACTACCAAATCATAAAGAACAATGAGACAATAGGACACAAGATATAGGCGATCATCCAAGACCAACCTCTCCAATTGATAGGAAAACCCACCAGAACCCTTCTCTTCTTATAGAACTTCAATTGATGAATTCCAAGACCTATGACCCTTGACCAAGACCCTCCAAGACCAAGTCATCCTTCCTTCTTGATGAGCTTTCCTTACACATTTTCTAGCAACAAACTTTGGCCTTCCAACAATTTCTCTAGCAACTTCGACACAAGCAACAATTTCTGCAACTTCGACCTAGAAGCTTCACAACTTTGACCTTGATGCAGCTTCAACAGTGTCGACCTAGTAGCTTCACATCTTCGATCTAGAGGCAACTTCACAACTTTGACCTTGTAGCTTCACAACTTCGATGCGACTTCAGAATTTCGTCTAGCCCATAAACTGTAGAAACCCTAACGAGAGAGAGAGAGAGGCCCAAAAACATCAATCTTGATCTTCTTTTATCTTCTTTTTCTTCGTCCTTTTCTAGCTTCTATCTTGAGGAGATCGAACTTGCTTGAGTGAGTGTGCAAATGAGGTCGAATTCCTTCTTATTTATAGGCTTATGAGGGCTACAAATTTTTATCTTGAGGCCGACTTGACTCTTTGACAAACCTAGAAGCACTCATTGGTTGCTTGACCTAAAATTAAATTTCCTTTAGCATGAAACCCATGCTTCAAGAACACATAATAAATTTATTTTTCTCTTTTCATTAAATACATAAAATCACGGTTACATATGCCATTATGAAGACCAAACCTAGTTACATATTTCAACACCAACAAACACATTGGAAAAAGTACTTGCCCTTGGTTGAATTTGCATACAATAACAATAACCACAATTCAATCAAAATGCCTCCACTTGAAGAATTATATGGAAGACCTTGTAGAACACCGTTAAGTTGGGTAAGGTTAGAGGACCAAGTGATAGTAGGACCAAAATTAACTCAAGAGACGGAAGAGTAGTTAAAAAAATTAGACAACGGTTAAAGGAAGCACAAGATAGACAAAAAAGCTATGTTGATGCTCACAGGACAGATAGGAATCATGAAGTAGGGGATCAAGTTTTTATCTGCATTAGGCCAAACAGAGCACCATTCGGTTTGAAAAAGAACAAAGTTGTCACCCTAGTTTATTGGATCATTTAAAGTTCTGGAAAAAGTTGGACATGTCGCCTGTTGTCTTGCACTGCCATCCCACTTGCATAAAATTCATAATTTTTTTCATGTATTTGTATAGAGACATTACATAGCTAATGAATTGCATAACCTTCAATGAAAGAAACTGTATGTATCAGATGGGGGAACCATTTTGGTCAAACCATTATGAATATCGGAACGTAGGGTTCGACAACTCAAGAAACGCCCGGTAGACCAAGTTAAGGTCCAAAGGGACAAGTATAGTCTTGGATTGGCTGCCTGGGAAGACATAGAGACCATATGATAGAAATACCCCAACTTGTGTTGATTTTGAAGCACTTAAAACCTTATTTGTATATTTTTATTTATTTTGGCTGGATACTTGAGACTATCATTTTTCACAATTCTATAACTATGAAAAGTTACCAGTAAGAATGATATTTCAAATTATTATGCTTAATGTTGTTCGTACTTAGAGATATATTGGCTAGACATATCCAAATATGTTATATGTACTCGAAGACCAATATCATAAATGGCAACATATTAGGAATGCACAAAAACTATTATCTTAATACAATTGATTTTGGATATATTGATGCATATGTTATAATGTTTGAACAAGTGTTTACATTGCAAATATTATTGTTACTAAACCGACTGCGCCATAACAAAACTCCAAGAATAATTGAGGCTTAATGAGTTTCCATGATAGGGTGTTGACCTTGGTCCTACTAGGAGGGGTGGAGGTGTTGCCCATTGTTTATCCTCCAAAACTTGGAGTCATGGGAGGACTGTGTGAGTCACGCTGCCCTAGACAGATGATGATGACTGTCAGATGCCTATTGGGAAATTAGGTCAATATAGTCGACGTTGTGACCTATCACCCTTGAGGTTTATGATTGGTTAGGCTAGTATAGTTGACGCCATGGCATATTCCAGTAGTGGATAGATAGGATGAGAGCGAAAGAAATTAGGAAGGATAGGATGATTCTAAAATAGCTTGGGAGTTCAATTGGTGCAGGGCATGACTATTAAAGTTGTAAACCTATAAATGTTCAAAACACAAATTTTAAGTGCCCTCACATTAAAAGAGAATTCAATCAAATGACACAATCCTTACATGATTATATTAATTGCTAAAATAATTATTAATATAATATAAAAACCCTAACATCAGGACAGTTTTTTGAAGGAGGGGTCTATGTAATGACCTATTTTGAATTACAAAGAGTATAAGAATATTAGCATGCATACGAGACATGCATATGATAGCTACATATATGCATGCATCGTATGTACTGTAATAGTATACATACTAACTTATTATAAAAAAAAATGTCCAAGTATAGGGTAATGAATCAATTATTGAAGTACTAAGTAAATAATCAACTCACCATAACATAATGAATATATTGAGTGGAGTACTTAATTTATATAATGTGTGTATTACCATCATAATTTATAACTAGAATATATTATACAAAATAAAAAGTAAATACAATGGGTTATACAAAGTATAAAGGGGAATATAATATATAAAGAGATATTATAACATATATATATATATATTTATTAATTTGTTATGCAAATTAAAAGAAATTATAATATAAATATTATCTTAAGTAAAAGAAATCATAATATAGATATTTAACATTGTAAAGGAAATAAAATACAAACGAATTAATTAAGAAATACAATTCATATGGGATTATAAGTAGAGTCTTGGTCGTTAAATGAGGCGGTGACCCAAATCTATTAACCCATCTTGTCAGAGGGTAGTGACCGCCTACAAAATTTTGGGTAATATTTTATTGAAGGCGGTGAAGAGATTGCTGGGCGAGGAAGGAACCTCGAGGATTTAAGGAGAGGAGGAGAAGTTTAGAAGGGGGAATTGAAAATTTGTCTTTGGAGTGGAGAGAACACAGAGGAAGAAATACAGAGAGAGCCACGGACAAAGGAGGAAGTTTGAGCAATTGTTCTTGGAGCTTTGGGCACAGGGGCGATAAGACCTCAACTTCAAAGTCTTCTAGATCTAGAAATGAGATAGATTGATCCCAAATAGGCTGGAAGGAAATGGTCGGTTTGGAAGTAGGAGTAGATTGGGAGCAATGACAACTGGAATCAATTTCAAACGAGATTTCCAAGTATTTGAATTAAATTGGTAAATTTTGGTTAAATTGATTATTTGGTAAATTGTAAAAATCTAGCAATTAAATTTCTGGTTAATTGTAAAGTTCGGGCTTTAAATATCTCAAGGCATTGTAATGCGAGTTCTCGATGAAAGTTGTTAAACGAACCTTAGATTATCTTTTTACAGTGCACAGTGGAGATACAAGCCACTGTACTGTATTTTGAACCATATAAGTCTGATCCTTATATGAACCAAGCAAATAATGCTTCAGATCTCGGATCTTGATCTCCTTTAGGTTTAATGTCACTAGAACATGATCTTTAGCCTCCTTTTTCAGGCCTTAGCTCTGATACCATGTTGAAAATCGAGAAGTTTTTCATCTTAACATTAGATTTCCAGTACATGATAATTACTTGTGAGAATATTGGAATTTTTATTATTATGTTTTCTTTCTATTATTATTATTATTATTATTATGTTTTCAAGCAATTACCATAAAACATGAAGATCATAGAAGACAATAAAACACAAGATATAGGCTCCAAGCTAGGGCAAAACCCAGAAAATTTTCTTATAGAATCAAATCAAATGAGATATCCAAGACCCATAACCACAGAAAACTTCCACCTCTAGATGCCAAGTTAAGCCTTTCTTCTTTCCAACAAATCTATCAACAAGAGACCAACAATAAGAGAAGTATCAAGGCAGATGTTCGTCAAACCCTAGCTCAAGAGATTTTTTTTATTTTTATTTTTGTTCAGACTTTGGCCCTCCACTTCTTCTCTGTCCTCTTTGCAATATTTTCGACCACAAATCATCAAGTGTGTGTGTTCAAATGAGCTCCATCTTCCCTCTATTTATACAGTTTAGAGGGGGTGTGAATAAACACGTCCATTGGGGTAGATCCGACTTGTCATGTAGGCTGACTGGGCACCTAGAGGGTTTTTTGACCCATAATTACATATTTAAAAATTCTTTTTCTTTTTCTTTTACAATATGTCCAAATAGGAATTTGACTCAAAAACCTAGAAGCATGAAGAACATGTTTGTCTATAAAATAATAATAATTTTTCTTTTTCTTTTCTTTTGCTTTTTACATCAAATACATAATGGTACAAATTATGAAGGCCAAAACTAGTTACATTTTTCAACAAATACAACAAAGTCTAGAGATATTCCAGTTGATCAAACCTTCCAAAATCTATCCTTCCATTTTGTTGGCTGATTTTGATCCTTCTTCCTTGCTGCCGCTTGCACTCCTCAAACTCTGCACACTTGGATGAAAGTCCTTCTCCACCCTATCACTGAGATCTCACTATCTCACTGTCTTGCGCTCACTTGATGTATCTTTTCCCTTAGCCTAGCCTTCCTTTTATAAGTTTGAATTATTGACCAAATCCCCAACTCTAATCTCCAAAGTGATTGACGGTTGAGATTAGATCTCAACATCACTTGAGATCTATAGTTGAGATTCATCTAATTCACTAATGTAGATAAAATAACATTTGCATTTCATTAGATTAACTCGATTTTTCTTATAAAAGGAAATTATTTTAGTAATTCCTTTAATTAAAGTAATTTGCTAAGGATAAAGGTTCATTGGGTGACTTTGACATGTCTAGACACTTAGACTTGTGCAGAAGTACATGTCCAATGCTGCTATCATCAACACATATATCGTAAAATCCCAAAACAGTTGATACTAGAAGTTAAAAAGTGTTAATTTTAGGTATGTTCTATGCTTAGAGCAATTTATTTCAATTTTCACAGTTAGCTCAATATCTTTTCCAGATTAGCAATCACATCAACATTAAAGTAAAGTGCAGATAGAACATAAACATAAATCGCAGAAGACAAGCCAAGAGAAGAGGACACAAGATGTGGCGCTAGCCAGGGACAAACCCCAATGTGGGGAAACCCTTGATCAATTCTTCTTATATGTTCTTCAATAGTTCAGCAGAGAGAGAGATAGTATGTTTACAACAGAAGTCAACACTTTGACTTATCTAGATAAGACCATAGATCATCTCTAAGAAGATGATACATGAGATTAGTTGAAGACTTGCTGCTTCAATTGATTCTCCAAGGTGACTCCTTCACCTATTGTTGTGTTGCATTTCGTCATCATGCTGCACCTCACCGTGCTGCACCATGTTGCACCCATCATCACTATGCTGCACCTCATCATGCTTCATTAATCATCATTGTACCAATCATGGCACTGCATTATGTGCCATCATTGCACCATGTTGCCATCCTAACCTTGCTTGCTTGTTGTCCCTAGCATGCTTCTTGTTGCATGCTAGTTGTCCCTTGCATGCTAGCTGTAACATTGCATGCTTGGTGTATTTGCTGCTAAGTACAATACAATTGTCCCAAAGTTAGTTAGCTGTCCCTTGCATGCTGCTCTCCTTTGGAGACAGATGGTCCAGCTGTTTCGGTAGTTCCCGACAGTTTTGGCTATTCTCGACAGTTCCGACAGTTCTGGTTGTTCCCAACAGTTTCAACAGTCCCGACTTTTCTGGCAGTTTCGGCAGTTTTGGCTTTTTCGGCAGTTCCGACTTTCTGCCCTTTGGATCAGGGCAACATTATTCCTTAGGATCTCTCTTCCTACTAAAACCCAAAGACAATTAGAGAGAGGAAGAGATCCCAAGTGTGTTGAAATGACTTGAAGGCCACCTCTATTTATACTAAAACGTTGAGCACATGTGGGTTTATTTGGTTGCTGGCTGACCTTGACGAATTGCCTTATAACGCAAATAAATTCATAACTCCATGAATACTTATTGGAATTGGATGATCTTTAGATCAATCCTACACCTCTCGATGAGAGGGATCCAAGAAAAATATCAGTTGCCATAAATAAGATGACCCACATGGAGTTTGGCCCTAGTTGCCAATTGTAACACTCCCTCTCATCTAGGGAGAACTCCATCTGTTGATCCATATGTCCGATTGTACTATCTCTACCATCAGTGCCCTACACTGCTCTACTCTGCTCTGATCTGTTGGGCTTTGCTTTGTTGAGCTCTGTTGAACCATGAAGAAGAATTGGTCGAGAATGTCTTGTACCATTCTCCACTGACCCGAAGTCAGTTTCATCTGAAGAGAGTGTGTCACATCACTCTTATTGACTCGATGTCAGTTTTATTGATCCCAGATCAATGTCACAAGAGAGTGTCTCAAACCACTCATACTGATCCCAGATCAGTGTCATTGATCACAGATAAATGTCACAAGAGAGTGTCTCAAACCACTCATACTGATCCTAGATCAATGGAGGTCATCCTAGCATAAGGAGTATGGTAGATACAGTGATGCCGTCCATCGATAGTACTACTATGGTCCCTATCCTCATTTCCCTGCTCATTGATCAGATGAGAGGTACTTCCCATGAGTCCCAGATTGCATGGGTAGGATGCCTCGACAGGAGAACTAATCATCCTGTCCACAGGGGAACGAATCATCCTATCAGTGGATGCCACGGAAAACTAATCATCCTGGCCCACAGGAGAACTAATCATCCTGTTCCACAGTGGCCACGGAGAAAAAATCATCCTGGCCCACAGGAGAACTAATCATCCTATTCCATAGTCGCCATGGAGAACAAATCATCCTGGCCCACAGTAGAACTAATCATCTTGTTGCACAGTTGCCACAGGAGAACTAATTATCCCAGCCCACAGGAGAACTAATCATCCTATTCCACAGTTGCCACGGGAGAACTAATCATCCCGGCCCACAGAAGAACTAATCATCCTGTTCATAGCGCACCACCAGGGGAGGTGAGTCGCCCTGTGGTCGTATGTTGCTCCAGTAAGTACCTCAAGCTCCCAGAGCTCCCAAAGCTCAATGCATGCAGCATGCAAGACCCTTATAAGAAGGTTTCTCAACGACTCCAAGTCATTCAGGAAAGTCACAGATTTGACCTTTCCCCGGGGCTTTGACAAAATGTCTGCCACCTGTACATCAGTCTCAATGCGATGGAGCCTCCTCGCTCATTGACTTACCATATCACAGATAAGGCAGTATCTGATGTCTATTTGTTGGAGCAATCATCGAATACGAGATTCCTCAATAATCAAAATCCCCCTCTGGTTGTCACAGAGAATCACAATGGTATTCATCATGTGTACAAACAACTCACTTAAGAGCTTCTACAACCATGTAGCTTCACACGAGATCATACTCGTAGCTATGTATTCGGTCTCGGCGGTGCTTATAGCAACCGACTTCTGCTTCCTGCTCATCCATGATATCGAAGCAGAATCCAAAGAGAACCAACACTGAAAAGTGCTCTAGTGATCCTCCACGCTGCCTGCCCAGTCAGCATTCGAATAATCATGCTGTTTCATATTTCCAGCAGTGTATCTCAATCCATGAGAGATTGTGCCTAGAAGATATCTCAGAAGATTCTTGGCACCAATCCAGTGAGGCTCAACCAAATATGAGCTCACCATGCTAACTGCAAAACATATGTCCGGACAAAAGTTCACCAAGAACATCAACGCGAATGAGTTTATGAAACTCAGAGGCATTTCCCAAATCTGGTCCAACATCACTACCATATAACTTCTGAAAGTTAAGATCCTCAAGGTAGTCATAGGCTTGCAGTTTATCATTCCACATCTGGAATCCAACTTCTCTTACTTCTGCAAATGAGAGGGTCTGCATGTGTCAGAAAGAGGTTGTCCTCATAAGGTGCCGATATGAGAGGTCTATCATCCACAACCTTCGGGTAATGGTTTGGATCGGTTTCACTCTTAGTGAGTCTCAGCTTCATTAAACAACTATCAATACTCTCATACTACGCCCAGGGTGTTTTGCTTCAAGCCATAGAGGGCTTTCTTCTACCTGTATACATGAGATTCCCGATCATGAATCTCAAACTCCTCGTGTTGTTCCAAACCTGTGGACTTGCTGCATGAGGGGAATGGCCCCCTTGTAAGATTTTCCTTCTGTACATCTCAGACATGTACCTTCATGCTCTACTTGAATTCAGACATCCCTATCACCATTTGACTCATATCAGGTAGGGCCCCATAGGTAGACCTCTGGTGTTATAAATGCGATATGTCAATTGACATGATCCCCAATGGACCATCTAGCAACTTGATACAAATTGCAAACCCTGAACCCATGAGAAAAAGCATCTTTGAAAATTATATTTTTTAACACGTACCTTTCCATCGATGAATGCCACCCTGAAACCTTTGACTTCCATTTCCGAGATGGACATAGGTTCTTCTTGCGATCAGGTACATAAAAGAGATTCTGTAAATGAATCGAGTTACCCTTAGTCAATTGAGAGTTAACATTCCCTACACCCTTTCCGGGATAGGTGGCATTGACTCCAAGTATAATCCCACGATTGTTTCCATCTCTACCAAATTAGAGAGTACACCCATCTATCCGATGAAGTGCCTTGAAGAACTACAATCTATAAGCCAGATTCCCAAAGCATCTGAAGGAGAGGGCCAATACAAGATAACACTTCTTTATCTTATCAGAAACAACATTTGATTCTTCATACTTGGGGTTCCTTGCTTTCTATGAAGAGTCGGCCATTTCCTTGATGACTTGCATTACCTGTCATTCCTTTGATCATTGAAGATATCCCTCGAATGATTGTTATCATCATCAAGTGATGTGTCCTTGCCATTTGGACACTGCTTTGCATAATGGACGAACTAGTTATCTACCTTTCCTTCCACCCTAAGATCCGGTCTTCAAATGAAGTGATCTTTAGGTAGGCCATATTTCGATGTGCCATTCTGATAATATTCTCTGCTTTGACTTCACCCTTGGTGAATTTGAAGAGGGATGATGAATCCATTGATCTTTTTGTCCTTTCCCAACTGTCTTCAGTGATTGCTCTTTCACTCTTGCTTGGGCATTGTCTTCACCTCAACTCTGATACCATGGTAATTTTAGGTATGTTTTATATGCTTAGAGCGATTTTTTTCAATTTTCACAGTTAGCTCAATATCTTTTCTAGTTAGTAATCACATCAGCGTTAAAGTAAAGTGTAGATAGAACATAAACATAAATCACAGAAGACAAGCCAAGACAAGAGGACACAAGATGTGGTGCTAGCCAGGGACAAAACCCAATGTGGGGAAACCCTTGATCAATTGTTCTTATATGTTCTTCAATAGTTCAGCAGAGAGAGAGAGATAGAGAGAGAGAGATAGTACGTTTACAACAGAAGTCAACACTTTGACTTATCTAGATAAGAGCATAGATCATCTCTAAGAAGATGATACATGAGATTAGTTGAAGACTTGCTGCTTCAGCTGATTCTCCAAGGTGACTCCTTCACCTATCATTGTGCTGCATTTCGTCACATGCTGCACCTCACCGTGCTGCACCATGCTGCACCCATCATCACTATGTTGCATCTCATCATGCTTCATTAATCATGACTGTACCCATCACTGCACTGCATTATGTGCCATTGCTGCACCATGTTGCCATCCTGACCTATGTGTTGGATGCACCTTGCTTGGTTGTTGTCCCTTGCTTGCTTATTGTCCCTAGCATGCTTATTGTCCTTAGTATTCTTGTTGTTGCATGCTAGTTGTCGCTTGCATGCTAGCTATGACATTGCATGTTTGGTGTATTTGCTGCTAAGTACCATACAACTGTCCCAATGTTAGTTAGCTGTCCCTTGCATGCTGCTCTCTTTCGGAGACAGATGCTCCCATTGTTTCAACAGTTCCCAACACTTCTGGCTGTTCCCGACAGTTCCAACAATTCTGGTTGTTCACGGCAGTTCTGAATTTTTCAGCAGTTCCGACATTTTCGGATTTTCTGGCAGTTTCGACTTTTCTAGCATTTTCAACTTTTTCGGCTTTCCTGCTTTTTTGTCTTTTCCGGCTTTTCCAGCAGTTCCGTCTTTTCCAGTAGTTCCGGCTTTTCCGACAGCTCCGTCTTTTCCGGCAGTTCCGACTTTTTCGGCATTTCTGGCATTTCCAGATTTTTTGGTAGTCCCCGCTTTTTGGCTTTTTCAGCAATTCCATCTTTTCAGGAAGTTCTAGCTTTTCCAGCAGTTCTGGCTTTTCCGAAATTTTCGGCATTTTCGGTAGTTCTGGCTTTTCCGGCATTTTCGGTAGTTCCGACTTTCTACCCTCTGGATCAGGGCAACGTTATTCCTTAGGATCTCTCCTCCTACTAAAACCTAAAGACAAGTAGACAGAGGAAGGGATCCCAAGTGTTTTGAAATGATTTGAAGGCCACCTCTATTTATACTAAAATGTTGAGCACATGTGGGGTTTATTTGGTTGCTGGTTGACCTTGACGAATTGTCTTATAACGCAAATAAATTCATAACTCCATGAATACGTATCGGAATCGGATGATTTTTAGATCAATCCTACACCTCTCGATGAGAGGGATCCAAGAAAAATATCAGCTGCCATAAATAAGATGACCCACATGGAATTTGGCCCTAGTTGCCAATTTTAACAAAAAGACAAAGACTTAACAATTAAAACTGACATATTATCGAGTAATAACATTCTTAAAAGTCTTGAAGCATGAATTTATCGTAATTTGGTGCTCATCTATAATTGAATTCTAGTAGTATGATTTGATTTTCAGGTAATAGAGTGCCTTCTTAAGAGAGCTTGTCTAATGATTGGCTCAATTTCCTGAAGATATGGGAAAATTCACTTTGAACAAATAAGCTAGTGGTCTCATGAAGATGGTTAGTTAGAGGGCCTTAAGTTGACATTATGTAGTTGGAAATTGCTAGATACATGGTTGATGTCCAGTCCGTAATTTGCATATACTTCAAGGGTATCTTATCGTCGATGTAGTGAGAACTTTAAAAGTAGGAAGAGAGCCATAAACTCAGTGAGATTATTGTTGAAGAAAGTGTAACTAGGTTTGATATTTACAAATGTAACTTTGATCTTTGCACTTGTCAAGAAAAAGAAATATTGTTTTTTGTAAATTATAAGAATGAGTTTTTTGCTCATTCCATAGGTCTAGGAAAGTCAAAGAGTCAAAGACATGTAAAGATCTTTTCTTGAGCATATGTGTAAATATATATTCTAGTTTAAAAGGCCCTCCAAGACAAGCACAATCCTCCAAAGACAAGCACGAAGATGTCTGCCAGCGAAATAATGAAGAAAGGAAGTCATGTTGGCCTCGAGATAAATATAAATGACAAGTCGGCTAACAAAGGAGACACAACAATTCAGGTGGACATGTCAGCTCAAATACATGGACAAACTACTATATATAGGAGCCTGCACCCTCGCATTTGGTCAAGAAGATCCTCGCACTCCTCTCTGATATCTTGGTCAAGTTTAAAGGTTAAAGATGTCTCAGAAAAGGTGCAGGACAATGTTTCGGTTAGGGAAGGATCCCTCTGGATTTTCGGATGAAGATGACTACTGTATACTCTCATATACCCTTCTGTTTCAGATGAGAATGACTGTTGTATACTCTCATATACCCTTTGCTGTTTCAGATGAGGATGATTGCTGTATACTCTCACATACCCTCACAGTTTCATATAAGGATGACTGCTGTACATACATAGCTACACTCTCAGTCAAGGTGCAGTCATGACCCTAACGTGGTCATGATCTCGGTAAAGTCTACAAGAAGACAATTATGATGTCGGTTAATCAAAGGACAACTCTCCAATACATATCTCAACATGAAGATCTATTTGTTGAAGAGTTCGGTGAAGGGACAACAAAGATGTTGCAGCAGTAATGAAGTGATGCAGTAGTGATGACCTCTGGTGCAGCAACGAAGTGAGGATTGGTGTCTTGATCTTGGAGTGGCCTAGTAGGTCTAGGGTCATGGCCTCGGTGTTCGTCAATTGAAACTCCATAAGAAGAATTTCGTGCGGGTTTTCCTCTCCAAGAGGGAGAGGTTTTGGCCTTGGCAAAAAGCCAAACATCTTGTGTTCTTGTCTTTTTGTTTTGGTGGCAGTTTGATGAAGCTAACACACACACACACACACTAATAACAAGAAGAAGATCAAGCTAAGATAAAGTGAAAGAGCACTTCACAAATTGTTATCAAGTCTAGAAGAATCACATTAATCCCACTTGCCCTAGATTCTTCAACAATTATTGGTATCCTCCCTACTTTTACTTTGAGATGAAATAAATGGTAATCAGAAAAATGTAAAACAAAACCACATCCATAGTATCCTAGCATGCACCATTGAAAAAGCACCATGCCTTGGACTTGTCCACCTTGAACTTGCCCACAACCCTTGGTTGCATTTGAACAATGACATTCTTTATGAGAGATTTTTCGGCATAAATCACAGGATATTTCATTTGTCGATGCGTTTCGAACCAACTAATGTGGTTCATTGTCAAAACAAGTTGTCCTGACGATGAACCACACTAGTTGGTTCGAAACACGCTGACAAATGAAATATCTTGTGATTTACGTCGAAAAATCTCTCATAAACTTCATATGGATCACAGGAGCCTCAATTCAACAATGACATTCTTATAATATGGGAATAAACCTAGGACTGGAGTAGATGTCTTAAAAGATGGAACAAACCTTTCTTCAAACTAAGTTACGTGCCAGCTAAATTCCCCAAAGGACTGAGATAGGAAGTGCCCAAAAAGGCTTCAAATATGTGTTGGAGAACCATCTATTGAATCAAACTTCTATAGTATCCTTATTCCATAAGTTTGTGAGGCCCAAGTGACCTTCAAGGCCCCTCGAAATTTGCCGAGAATAAGTATAAGACAAAATATATGCACAATTGTTCTTCACTGCTTCTATGAGGAAGACAAATACCAGGCCCCTCTTTGTTCTTTTCCTTAAATTTTCGAGGTCAATACCATATTATCAATAACATGCCACAAATAAAATGAATTTTGGGTGAGCTTTGACTTTCCATAGTTTCCTCTGCCACCAAGCCTCATCATCCATCCTTGGACCAAATTGGGCCTTATAACCCAATTTAGTTGAAAACTGCCTCTAACCATATTTCCCCCCTAAATAAGTTCATCCTGAAGTGGATCAAGTCTAATATGTGTCCTCTAAAGTATGGGTATGTAGTTATTCGGATCTCTAGCTCACCCACCTGTCAAGTTTAAATTAGCAGTGAGCAACCGACCTTCTGACTAGATGGTGGTGATTACTAGATTTAACATTGAATTTAATGTAACTTTCCCAATCATTTGAAAATGATAAATCAATTCTTTAGAAACAAAGATACTTTTGTTGCAATCAATTATAGCATCAACACCTACTTTGACTTGTGATCCTCTGCTAATTTTCTATGTTACGAAGGAACCCATCACAAGAAAATCCAAGGTCATTGTTTTCCATTCGTTTGAAACATTTTGGATGCTTCTCATGTCTCTCCTAAACCAATCCATCATTGTAACGTGATCTACTTTTGAATTAAAATTCTTCTCCACGAACTTTATTTCGATCATATGTGTATACTTTAAACGCCCCCTCCTAATTCCTTTAGGGCTACAATATTTCTCCAATATACCCAGTGGGTACCCTTATATTCACTACTACCCTACCATTGCAAGTGAGACAATACTTCCTAATATTTTTAAGATTCCTTTTGGAATATGTGCTAGAGTGTGCCAGTATATAGGAACAATCTCCAACACAAACTTTACTAGAACTAAATGTTCTCCTTTTGAAAACTATCCATTGCACCATTGTGAGATTCTTTTTTTCCACCTTGGTTAGCCAAAACTAGTCATTCTTCACATGATTGTTTGGTTTTATATAGATAGATACTTTACCCCTGCATTGATGTCTGAAGCCTAGAAGGGCAAATATTGAGCAACAGTGGCATCAAGTCCATCATTGGGCTTATATGGATAAAGAGTAGATTTAGTCTCATTGATACTCGTTTCAGTTTTTTTTTTATAAAGTAGGAGAATATACCAATAGGGATTGAGCTCTAAATTTGAATTGAAAGAAATAAGCAAAATATCATTGATGAACATAAGATGTGTGAGTCTCTATTGCTTGCCAACCCTTATATACAAAAGAGTGAATAAAAATAATGGATTATATGAATGTGTGAAGGACTTGTTAGCCACCACCTATGGGTAGTGTATATGGGAGAAACTTTTTTTCCCAGATGGTCCTCAGCCGACAACCAACAGCGACTTGCAGCCCCTAGATAGCTCGATGTGCCATTTTTTTCGCCACCTGAGCCAACCATGTGGTCCCTTGCCCATTTGTTATGAATGTATGTTTGAAGGTGCGTCTGTTATAGTTTTGATACCACTTGTTATAGATCTAACACAGAAATATTATAGATCTGATATGAAAATATAAGACAATGCAAATAAACCCAGAAATAATATGAAATGACTCTTTATTGATCAAACCCTTAAGGTAGGGCAACACCATACATTCACTCCTTAAGAAAGGAGAACACTCCACAAACCATATGCCTGTTCATACAGTATTCCTTGACAATCCCTTGACTTGGAGTCTTTAGCCTCTACATAGGCCTCATACATACAATACCATGGATCATTACCATGGTTCTCTCATACCATCGAACTAATACCATGGCCCCCTTACATTATTACTAACTACTTGTGGTCCCTTACATGATATGGGTTAACCACCTTATTTATTACTATGGCCTGCTGCTTATCCCATTATTACATTATTACCTTGGGTACCTCCCTTTGTACCCCATATTACTCCCCTAGGTAAAATATAACATTCCAGCTCCCCTTAGCATACTGGTTTTGTCCCCGAAACATTGGGAGGAACACAAATAATAAGATCTACTCAAAAGAGTAGTCCACTAGTACCATGCATGTGCATCTAGCCATCCAAGAGAAAGGTGAACCCTCGATATCGCTGGTGCCTCGCTTGCTTGAGATGGAAGTTGACCATGATAGCTCTTCTGTGTTGATGTGTAGTAGGTGGATCTTCTCTCCTCTCTATCTGTCCTGCGAGGGTTGTTGTCCTTGTGGCTAATTGGTTGCCATCTTGTTGGTTGTTGTCTTGCAAGGTGATGTGGGTGATAATATGTTGAAGTTTTAACCCATGATGGCTGTGTCTTTAATTCACCCCTTACTGGAGCCTGATTGTTATCTGGTGCATGTTGTGGTGCCTACTGTGGTGTCTTATCTTTCAATACTACTTCAACCCCTGAGCCTTCCTCTGATGTATCAGCACCTGTAACATTTTCTGCTTCAACCTCTATTTGTGTTTGATTGTCGATCATCACTGGCTCATCATCTAATATGACCTTGGAACATCTTCTGCTTCAGCCTCCTTGGACTCTACCTGTTTATTAATGGAAATATCCTGTAATGTAATTTTCTTCTTTTTATACCAGAGCTTCAGGAATTTCTTTTGTACATTAATATTGATAGTACCCATTGATTCCATCCAAGGGTATCCAAAAACAACATCCATGTTATCCATATCTGAAGCATAAAAATCACCATGCAACACATACTTATCTATAGAAAGCTTCAAATCCTTGTAAATTTGTACATCCTCATCATCAACCTGTGTATTTTCAATGTGTTTTGCTGGAACTTGCAATTTTTTTGCCAAATTAACATTGATAAAATTATGCTTGCAACTAGGATTGATAGAAACAATGATCTTCTCTTTTTGAATTAATCCATGAACCTGTAATGAGGATATACCAGTAGGAAATAGCCCCACATTTTTCTCCTTATCTTGTTTTATGGCATGAGACCATCTGTCTAAAAGTGATTTTTCAAATTCTTCCTCGGGCAGGTTGGAACACTTCTTTTGGTTAAGTAATCCCCACCATGTGGCTACCTCATCTTCAAAATTAGCCACGGCTAACCATTTCCAATTGTGTTTAAATAACCTCTTGTATTTTTTTATTTATTCTTCAATAGTAGAACCCTTATCATTTCTTGTAAAACCTAGAACCGCCATGAAGAGGGTTTTGAAAAAATTCGCTTACTTGGCGAAAATTTGAAATTGTCACAGTTTATTGAATATTACTCAGAATCCCTACTATGACCTGTTTTCAGAAATGGAACAATCATTCTGCATCTGCCCATGTGATAGAAATCCTGATCTAGGCACTAGAATTTCAGATTTGCGCTGCAACTCTCCTGTCGTCAAAAATTCTAAAAAAAGAGTTGATTTTAAATTAGCGATATCTCCCTCATCCGGACTCCGATTCAACTGATTTTTTTTCTAAATCCAGTATTTTTTCACAAAGAATTCAGATCTACAATCAGATTTTGTAGATCTTGCACCAAGACATGCAGATCTCCGCCGCAAACTCGTTGCCCCGAAAATTTGTCTGCAACCCCACTGATTTTTAAATCAGGGATATCTCCTTCATCCGGACTCCGATTCGACTGATTTTTTTTTTGAAATCGGGTATTTTTCACATAGAATCCAGATTTGCAATTATATTTTGTAGATCGTGTACCAAAACATAAATATCTGATCTACAAACTCGCCACCCCGAAATCCTGCAAAAAATAATAAAAGAAATTCTCTACTTTTTTGCCCAAAAAAATGCTCTGATACCACTTGTTATAGATCTGATCTGAAAATACAAGATAATGAAAATATACCCAGAAATAATAAGATCTAAATATAGATAGAAATGTTTCACTTTATTAATATCAAACCCTTAAGGTAGGGCAACACCATACATTCACTCCTTAAGGAAGGAGAACACTCCACAAGCCATATGCTTGTACATACAATAATCCTTCACATCTCTGCATGTGGAGTCTCTAGCCTCTATATAGGCCTCATACATACAATACCATGGATCATTACCATGGTTCCCTAATACCATGGGCCCATTACATTATCAGAGCTATAACAAGTGGTATTAGAGCTATAACAGTTGGGGATAGTGTGGGGAAGGTGATCTTCACCCTTGGCCAAGCCTTGTACTTCTAGCAGGCCAGGTTTGGCTAAGATGGTTTGCTCAAGGTGACCTGAAAATAGAGGTTTAGAACATGGGTTGGAATGCATCAACAGGAGGGGGAGAGGACTTAGATGGAGCTGGTTGAAAGGATCCTTGCCTACAGATAAAAAATTATGGCATAACACCTGCACTTATTACTTTCCATTTGCAAATTGTTTTATGTAAATATGGAAAATATGAATTGAATTTGGAGAAACTAATCTAACTATTTCTAATAACTTGATTGATGAACTAAAATATATTATAAGCTACAAAAATCAGGAGAAGAAAATTAACAAGTGTAACTCTTTCCAAGAAATCATAAATAACTATCTAACTAATGCTACAACTTGATATATGCAATTGACAAGAAATAAAACTCTATTTTTGGGCTGTGATAGTGGGGTCTTCTAATCATGATCCCATGAGGGAGATGAGATATGGGTTATTGTCACAATATTTTTGATGTATTTTACTCTATTGCACTGCAACAAATAATTTATGCTCTAACCTGATGGAAGCATGAATAAATCAACTACTTAATCAATCTTTTAAGCTAAAAGAGGCATGAATAAACTGCAACAACTAATCAGCATTATAGCCTAAGAATATAGATACAAGAGAGGAACTTCAGTTTCTAGGGTTAGGCAATAACCCAAGAGATTCAGCCCTCTGAGTCAACTTAGTGCTTGATAAAAATAAAAACTTCTCATTATCATTCAAAAAGTGGCAAATACATCATAACAATAACAATCAAATGTGTTTCAACTTAATGGTCTCTTGGCTAAAATAAAAATTTGAATCCTAATGTGTCTCTTAGATAGTTTATTTATAAAAAAAATGGAGCTACCAACATCTCCCTAGAAAATAGGAAAATTTTCCTACCTAACTCGAGAATAGGTGAATCTAACTCTTCCTTGACTTGCACTAGCTCAACTGCCAATGAACTCGGATTTCTTGGCTGCCAATGACACTGAATTGATGAGATAGAGTGGGGGATATTTGACTGATTTGAGGAATTAAAGAGGTGGACCATATCCTAGAATCTGTCTTGCTTGTCTACTCCGAGTTCCTACACTCAAATCATCTCAAAAGTGCTCCAATTTCTACATTTAACACACAATAGGCCACATGACATAGTAACACATCTTTACTCCTCACACTAAGCATAATATAACAAAATTTGTAGATAAATGTGAGAAAAATATAATTTAATAAGATGAAGGATGGAATTGTGACCCATATAATATACCTTTTGATGAGTCTCATGAGCTAGTACAGGTGGCAAGATTCTTTTATTGGTAGAGGTTTTAAATCAAGGAGGTCCACTTGAAAACTAAGCATGCAGGAGTAATCTCGTAAGGTTGCAAAGGGTGTGCAGAGGTTAAAGCAGGGATGATGTCAGATGATGTGGCAATATGGACACATGGCATGAAAATTTGACATTTTTTGGGTACTTAGGTGGGCCAACAATGTGTGACATGTGGACTAATCCTAAGGTGACACGTGGCAACAATGACGTAAGCATGATGTCATCCTTGAGGCCTTATCCCAAAGGAAATAAAAGGGTGCAAGGGAGAAATTTATGGGCTGACAAGGCATTAGGCAAGCATGACAAAGCATAGGACAAATCTAAAAGGCATTGGGCATACCCATAGGACATGTCATCTCTGGAGCATTATCCCAAGAGGTTTTAAAAGGGCACGGGAAAAAAAGGTGGCCTGACAAGGCACTGAAACAACGTAGCAGAGAATGGATCTAATGAAAAAGGCTCTAGTCAAACCTACAAGACACATCATCATTGGGGTTTGACCCTGGAATTATTGAAAAGAGTGTAGAAAGGGAGAAAAGAGATTACTAGTCATAGGGATGTAGTGGTCGTAATGGTAGAGTTGAGAACAAATGGGAAGAGGCCTGTGATGGATCCATTGGACAAGTAATATTGTAAGGCTTACCCAAGATGAAAACAAAGGCACATTGGAGATATGGCCAAGATAACGGAGCCGAGAGACATAGGTTTCACCAAAAATTAATAGTTTCGTCAAATGGTGGAAGGTGTGCCCAAGTCTTGGTTTTGCATTGTTTTTGCATGTAATGTGACAAAGGGCCTTTAGGATATTTGCAATAAAATAAGCCCTATAGTCATATGTTTTTAAAGGCATGGATGAGTTGACAGTTATTTGAGAACCAAGGGTCAAGCTTAAATTAGTTGTGGATGTATAATATAAAGGATTAACATGAATGGCTTGGAAGCTCTTCAGTAGGACTCGTCCTTATTTGGCCATTCAACATGTTTGGATCAAGAGCGAATTTGAAAAATGAATGGGCCAGTAGTCAGATTTAAGGATTGGAGGCAAATTTCCAAGGATAATTAAATCAAGGAAGTAAGGACCATGAATTATAGAATGAATTTTTGAACATGGTCCTAATAGAATAAGTCACCTCTAATCTTCCTTGAATGCCATGAAAAAGTAAATGAAAAGATTGCTTGGTGCAGAAAAATTGATTACAGATCAAGTATGAAATGCTTGTAGTACATCTTGAGCACACCTATCAATTAATAAGCATGGATAGACTTGGTGGAGTACATAGATGGAATGTGAATTGGCTAATTAGCATGGAAAAGTATCAAGTGCCCATTCCTTGAATTAGTAGAGTTGCAGTGGTTGAGAAGTTGTACAGAGTCGAGTGTTAATGTTTCCCATTCACAGTTGGACTATGAATTAAGTCTTAGTATGCAAAAAAATCAGAGCCCATTTTGTGATTTAATATAGCTACAGTGGCCAAGCAATCAAATTTAACAATAGTATGGAGACTCATGTTGAAGTACTCACTCTTGGGAAGTTTGGATGATAGAATGATGACTAATGGAGACAACACTGTCCCGTGTGTTGCAAGGGAACAAAACTTTGAAACAATGATTTTTCTAGTGGGGAAGTAGTTGATTATGTTGGGTGAAGAGTGTAGATTGTTGCAAGTGAGTGTGTGCAAACAAAAGGGATATGGTGGCCACAAACTGATGATCATACTATGAAATTGAAGGTTGAGATCAAAGTAGATTGAGCAACGAAGTGTGTCACTGTGAATGCAAAGTAGAGAAGAAGGTTTTATGTGGAACAACTAACTAGGTCTTTATATTTCTATGTAATAATAATAGGCCTCTATTTTTTCAATCTGAAAATTGTATGAAAAGTAGAACAATTGAATAAAGAAAGAAGTGGCCTGCATTCATAAGAGGATGGTGCCTCTTGGAAAGTTGTGGATTTCTAGCTTAAAGGGGGTTGGGGCCTCCTATGAGTGGGTGCTACTCACAAAATAATGATGTAATTAGGTAGGAGCTTAAATTACATCATAATATCAAACAGCTTGGTGCTTTTCTCCCTTTGGGTTTCCACATAAAATTCTTGTGTCAATCTATGCATTATGCTCAGTCTGATAGTTCGTGTGTTCATGTGAATGATTTACATTTCTTCCTATGTATTGTGCTATGAATGCTCACATGAGTAATTTCCAAGATTGAGAGAGAATAAGAATTGAGCTTAAAAGTATAAAGACCTCACTAATCACTGATTCACCCCCCCCTCTTGGTAATTTTTTATTCGACAACCTAGATAAAATACTTTCCAAGTTAGAGAGGTATTGTAAGGGAAATAAGTTGTTGTCCTCATTAATGGTAGATCTACCCATAATTTCATAGATGCAATAATATTGGTAGCCAGGAGGCATTTAACCAGTGAAGAATTCAAATGATTTGATGTGAAGGTAGTCGAAGGATGTAGAATGGCATATTGAAGGAAGGCAACTCAATTATGGAGCTCAGAATGTGGAATTACACCCTCACTGATGACTTCTTCATTATAAAAATACATGATACCATCATGGTATTGGGAGTCCAATGGCTCATTTCCACAGGAAAGCATCAAAATAACTACTGCACTATGGAGATGGAGTTTATCACATCAAATGGATAATGGGTGTTATTGAGAGGAATGACCAAGAATGATCCATGATTGGTCATGACTAAAATTATGGAAGTTATAATCTGGCATGGGGACATAGCATGGATTTTGCAGTGCCTAGTGATGAAGCAAAATTTGTTGGGAAAAATACTAAGAGGGGGCAGGGGGTGTGAATCAGTATTTACAAATCAATAACTTTTTTTATTTCATAACCAAATTTATATATGCTACGTCAGTGAACGGAACTCGTGTGTGTACACAACTGTTCTTAAGGAAACTAGCATATATCCACTTATGACATAGTTAATTCATCATATCTTGATCTTTAATCAGTGCATCAGTACTTTATTAAACATTAAATAGTAACCATGTGCAATAATAATAGAATAAACCATCACACATAAGCAACACACATGAACACTAAGTTTAAGGTGGAAACCCCATGTGGGAGAAAAACCACCTGTTGATGTCATCTCTATCTTCTTTTAATTTAAAGAAAATCTGTTTACAATCTTGTACTGGTGCAGACT
>APFE031594295.1:153183-193378 GCA_000404065.3 Pinus taeda | reverse complement strand
ATCTAGCCCATCCATTATCATATCATACAATGATAAGTCATTTCAGGTCTCATGATCCTGATCCAACATTGTATCCAAAGGTGCACAAGATATTTCAGATCATATCATAACCATAGCCCTTGCAACATAAAATATACTTAAAATAGAAGTATTCATTAAAAAACCTTTTACTTGCACACTTAGCCCTTTGATATTCTCCTCCTTATATAGTTTTAGCCTTTCTCAATACCTCGGACTAAAACAACACTTAAAGCCTATGGTATTCTTATACGGGATCAAGTAACTGTTATTCCGCTCAATATTGTGGGCCAATACCATGGTATGGACAGTTGGTATTCATTTATCTTAATTTCCTTAATTTTCCATCTCATACGTGCTCTTACTTTTGTGAAAGTGTGTGCATACGTATACACGCTTTTTGTTCAGTGAACCTGCTTGTATACACTACTTGGACTAGGTGAACCAACATATACAACTTAATACATCTAAAAACATTATTTTTCTTCAATTTCTTCATTCTGATATGTAGTCCTATGTTCCAACATCCTGTTCTTCTGTACCATTGCCCTGTTACCTCTAAATTGGCTTGTTATAATGTAATCTTCCCTTTATCAAATCTGAACTAACTTGTGAGTGGGTTGCCATCAGGGACAACATCTATACCATAATGCCAAGAAAATTTCTCAGATGATGGAAATCACTATTAAGGAGGTATCAAAAGATATTCAGAGAAATCCCATTATGAAGACCTCTAGATATGTGATTCAAGCATACATTAGAATTGGAAGAATGGGCTAATCCTATTATTTCAACTCCTTATAGGTACCCCAAATGGTACAAGGAAAAAATTAAGAAGACCATTAAAGAGCTATTGAATATGGCACATATACAGCTAAGCTCTAGCCCATTCACATCCTCTATATTATTAGTGAAGAAGAAGAATTGGAAATTAAGGATGTGTATCAATTACAGGAACTTAAACAAGAAGACTAGCAAGTATTGGTACCCAATACCCAAGGTTGATCAACTTCTAGATGAATTACATGGAACTATATATTTCTCAAAAATTGATTTGCAGTGAATTTACCATCAATTTGGGCTACGTGAGCAGGATATACACAAAATTGCTTTCATATGCCACTATGGACACTTTGTGTTCCTCTTCATGCCTTTTTGGGTTACCAATACCCATGCCACCTTCTAATTGTGCATGAGCCATATTTTCAAGAAGCATCTATGTAAATCCTTATTAGTATTTTTTTATGATCTCCTTGTTTATAACAGGACACGGGAAGCGCATTTGGAACACATGGAGGAGGTGTTGTGCATATTGGAGGAGCAACCTCTTTCTTCTAAAGAATCTAAGCATGAATTTGGGATGACTAAGATATTGTACTTTGGGCATATTATTAGAGAAAAAAGGGTGAAATTACAACAAGATAAGATAAAAACTATTCTTGATTGTTCAACACCTAAGAATATTACATATTTATGTCTATTCATGGGAATATGCAATTACTATAGGAACTTTGTCAGGGGTTATGCACAGATGGTGGAACCTTTACAAATATGACAAAAAATGGAGAAATTATATGACTGGAGGAAGCATAAAAGTCTTTTGAGAACTATAAAGAGGTAATGAGTACTTCTCCCATCCCGACCCCTCCATATTTCTCGAAAACCTTTTGTGCTATAATGTCATGAATCAGGAGAAGGTATAAGGGTTGTATTGGAACAATATAAATACCCTAAAGTTTTTTAAATCTGGATTCTACTAGAGCTAAGGAATATATATTCTATATATGATAAGGATATGGATGCAACTATGCCTACATTGAAAAATTTCAGGAAGTACCTGTTAAGAGGGAGGCTTGTGATCAAAACAAACCACAAAAGATTGAGATATTTCTTGGAACAATAGGAGATAAATGAGAGGTACAAAAAATGGGCGAGAAAAATAAAAGCCTAAAATTTTGATATTAAATATGTTAAGGGGAAAATTAATGTGGTGGTTGAATCCCTCTCAACATGACTAGCAGAGTGTTCACTTATGGATATAACTAGTGAATGGAAGGCACTTCTACTAGTTGAATATTCCCAAAAAAAAATTGCATGCGAGATGATGGAGGGTCTAAGTCAGGATAATAGTTATAAGGTCATTGGCGACATCATCTTTTACAAAGGGAGGATTTTCCTGGTTCTATAATTTCACCTCAAGGAAAAAACTATGAAGGAAACACATAATGCACCTGTAGCTTGTCATCGAGGATTATTTAAGACATATTGACAAGTGAGAGAAAGGTTCACGTGGAAGGCCCTCAAGAGGTATATTTGGAAGCATGTGGTAGAGTGCACCATTTTCTAGTAGAAAAATGTAGAATAGACTCATACTACAGGTTTGCTACCACCACTACCTATCCCACAATAAAAATGGGAAAGAATTTCCATGGATTTCATCACATGACTTCCAAACGTGCATGGGAAAGATTGCATCTTTGTAGTGGTGGATACACTGACCAAATTTGCACATTTCATGGCCATATCTTTGACTACACAATAGTATAAGTAGCATAGGAATTTTTTTGGGAGAGGTTGGATCGGGTCACCAAGCATATGGTGGATTGTAATCTTGCCGGTTGATGAGCCTCGGTATTGCAACAAGAGTGTTGCAACTCCCAAGGCTACTAGCTTTAATTATCAATGTGGGGCTTGTACAAACTTAAGGGGTGACAATGTTGTATGCATAGTAGGGTAAGTTCTACTCATGCCAGCTTTAAGCAATGAACTAGACCAAGGCATATAGAGACCACTCTATCAGCTGACTCAAGGAAGGAAATTATATAAAAATAGGGTTTTGTTCTAGTTTCATAAATGGAAATATTATTGTACTTAAAAAAGAAATGAATATGCTACTTGTTCAAATGCAAATGCTAACCCTAGTTGTAGGAATGTAAAGAATATACTACTTGAAAAAATGGAAACATTAGTCTACTTGCATAATGTAAATTCTATGCTACTTACAAGAATGTAAACACTAATCTAATTACATAATTTAAAAGTTGTATTGAAAAGCAAACTAACCTATATAATGAAAATAACAATTCTTGCAATTGAAACCCTAAAAGAAGCATGAATGCAAGAGAAACAGTCCTAATCTACTTTGCATGAGCATGAATTCAACCTTTAATCATTATGTTCATAGAGATTAGCTTTAGTGACAGACTTCATTAGGCATTTCACGAGGCAATCAAGAAAATCATCATTGTATCTCTAAATTCAAAAAAAATTCCACTAACCCTAGTTGTAGAAACATTTTGCAATAAAGGAAAATTTTAAGGATGGAAATTTTTCTTGAAGTTTAAAAAGATTGGTTAATCTCACTAATCCTTAATATGCAAACTATAAAATGTTTATTGATATATTTGTAAAATTATTCAAATTTATAATGATTTTATATATATTCTATATATAATGTTGGCAATTTTTAAGGTAAAAATAAATTTATATTCTAAAATTTGGGTGAATCATCTTTTATAAAATTTGGAAATTGGCGAATCTTTTTTGTGGAAAAATCATGGAAAATTAGCTCAATGGGTGAACATTAGCCCCTAAAATTTTACATGGTTGCAGTGAAGAAATGACAAGTCATAAGTGGTATTTAGTCTCCCCCAATCATGGTTTAAGAGCTTAGGGGACATTATTGAAGGCTATGAAGAAAAAAACAAGCTTTTGGAGAAAATATAACCAAGTTTACATGAAGCTACAAGAGTGCTACATAATGCTACAAGATTGCCTTGTTTTGTTATAGGATTGGATATGTGAGCATTTTGAGGGTGGAAAAGTTGATATAAAGGTGGAAAAGGGTATACAAAGGTATATGAATGTTGTATGAAGTTTTCGCCAATATTGACACCACTGTGAGGCCCATCTTGAACAAAACAAAAATGCACACAGTGTCTTTCAATGACCCATAAATGTACTTTCGGTGGTAGAGTTTTGAGGGCAATGTGAGGTGAGGAGAAAGAGGTTGATGATGGTAAGAGGAATGTGGGATGACTAGTACAACCCTACAAGACAATAGTAGTAACTACACACTAGACACGTAATCCTTTTGCAAGTTTAAAACAATGCCAAACTAATAACCAAATTATAGCAAAGTAGAACTAAACAAGAAAGGATGAGTTGAATTTTATTTGCATAAAAGGACATTATATATTGTAGCATGCATATGACCTACATCCATTAAGGCTTAGAGAAAACTATGATTTAATCCCAAAGTATGCATGTTAGGATAGGGTCCCCTGGGGTAAAGTTTTGTAATAAATTTTGGTATACTTGTAAAGTATTTGTGTGTGAGGGAGCAGAGCGCGAAGGTCATAGGAGTCAAAAGGGGCTTTAGTCCCTTTATTTGCTAGAACATAGGGAGTTTTGTGACCCGTCCATGGTCCATGAACCATGGTATTGTAAAAGTGAATGCTATATATAGAAGAGTCATAGCTAGTCTAGGAGGTCATTCGATAATAGAAGATCAATGTATGAGAAAGTAAGCTAAGGCAGGAAAGTCGGTTTCTTGTACTTAGACGAAGGGGAAGGCTCCTGTTGTTGAGCACACAGAGACCTTGGTAAGGCCATGGGATGAGTGTGCGAGCCCCTACAACTGAGTGCGCAGGGAAGAAGAGTGTGTAACTGAATGATTATATCAATAAAAGATTGTTTTGATGCTCTACTTGTGTATCTATGTGATTGCATTTACTTCTGCAAGTTTTTGTATTTTCATTCTGTATCTAAATTTATCGAAATGAATGCTTAATTGATGCACGAAAGTATCCTATATACTTATTTACTTACTGTTATGAATGTTTAAATCATTTAGTGAAGGTTTAGATTTTGTTTCTATGAGTTACTGTAATTATTTATATGTTAAGGGTTTGGGTTCATGAAGACTGCAAAAAGCCCTAGAAGCCACAGGAACCCATCACACTGTCCTCTGGATATAGAAACCTAGTTCTGTCATCCCCCAATATGGCTTCGGGTGAGACTACAGCTTGCGCTATGCGGGTTGTTGCCAAAAAGGCTAGTAGTTAGGTTTTTGTTGGTTGGCTCAGCTAACTTTGAACCTGGGTCAAGACCCATCAAGCCAACAAATGGTTCCATTGATGGGGCGGAGATCTATCTGAGGAATGTGTGACGAGAAATAAATGGTTCCCAACTAAGAAAGAAATCGAGAAGTGGATAGATCGAAAGCTACATGAATTCGCAGCTCAGGAAAATAGGAGTCCGCATTTGTCCAAGGAAGAGTGGTTGAATATATATCTATATACTGATGAGCAAGAAATTTTCTTATGTTCTTTTCCATGCGAATTACACGAGTGGTTGTCTAAATTAGCGAATAGTCAGGGTACGTGGAAGCTTGATGGCCCTATTTTGTGGACCCTAGTATTGGTGAAGCACTTAGAGGCTTCAGAAAAAAAAATTGTGTGGGTTGTCGATTACTGGGTTGATAGTATTTTGGGAGGATTCATTACCTAGTTCTAGACCTATATGTCCACCAGTTATAGCGAAGTGGAGCACAGTTTTTTCAAGGGGCCAAGAGGTAAGTATCTGAAATACCTAAAGACTTGGATCAAAATTCTATTGTGCAAAAAAAGGGTTATGCCACTAAATTAATGTTTCGTAGAGATCTGATGAAAGCTACACAAAGTGGGAAAATATTTAGAAGAGACTTAGATTCAGGTGCAGAATATAATCCTTTGTTAAGAGCGTGTGATAGTGATGAAGAAAGAAGTGTTATGAGGACACTTCTAGGTGTGCTCTAGGTAGCAAGACAGGGTATTGCAAGGATATTGAATCCATCCACCCCACCTCCACCATCAGCTTTGCCTTAAACACCTACACCTACACCTCCACCTCCACCTCCATCATTCAACATGGAGAACACGATCAAGATTCCTGTGTTTAAGGGCCTGGGGACTGAAGACCTTGAGAAATTTTGGTTCGTAGCAAATGTTGTATGGAAGGCACAACAAATTATTGATTATGACATGAAGAAAGTGCAGCTCATTACGATGCTACAGGACAGAGCACTGAGTTGGTATATCAGGTTTTGTTCTGGTAAACCTAATGCGACTATGCTAGAAATGCAACAAGAATTGAACAATGAATTTAAGAAGACTAAATCGCAAGCCCAGTCAGTAACGAAGTTTAAAGAGATCCAATAGAGGGTCAATGAGTCTGCGTGGGACTTTGATCAAAGACTGAAGTGCCTAATTCAATAGGCTAATATGAAGATCACGAACAATCTACACCAAAATTGGTACATTTCTTTGCTATTGCCTCATCTAATATTACCATTGTCTCAATAGAAAATAGGAATGCAAGCTAAAGCCTTCGATATTTCCATCAGGTTGGAGGCTTGACCCATGTAGGATACGAATCATGGGTGCAACAGATTCAGTCACAGTTGTCTAGTCTACATATGGAGTTACATAGCCTTAGGAAAGGAAAGGATGTCCAGCCGGGGGTGCGTGCAGAATTCTAGTGCATGAAATGCAAGGGCCATGGTCATGATAAGGACCATTGCTCGATCTATCAGAATTATCTTATCGGGGGAGGCACTGTCACCTTGAAGCCAGAAAATACCACTAAGCTGAGTGTGGGAGTAGCATTATGGTGCGCTATTTGTCAAATTTATTTGAAACATGCGATGGATAACTGTCATCTTCTACAAAAATTTGTCCAAACCTAGTAGCAGTTGTTTTTCACTTTCTGCAAATTGGTAGGACACGATGAGCACAGCTCCAGGAGCTATGAATTGATGATGGAAAGGATCCATACATATAGGATGCAGGAAGAAAATCAACCTCAAGATCAGAGTGAAACTGTAGCGCGTAGAAGATTTCAAGGCCAAGGAAGAGGGTGAGGAGAAGGAGATGGAAGGAGTCATGGTAAGATCATTTATTACAACTGTGGAGAAGCATGTCATTCCGCGCATGACTATCAGAATCTGACACACCCTTCCTCTCAGTATTATAGGCAGTTTGACCATTTCATAGAAGATTGACTGATACTTATAGAAAATATGCAAGAAAAGAAGTCTCAGACCCAACAACCTATGCAGAACATCCAAATGATGAGGTCAAAGCCTCACGAAGATGAGCCTAGTGTTAATATTTTTATGCGAAGCTATATTGCCATTGGAGAAGACAAGGGGAAGCAAATAAAAGTTGATGGATGGGTACATCTCCTGAAAATAAAGTTGGGTTCAATATAAGAAAAGAAAAGAAACCTTTATGGAGGTTAAGAAGAGCTTCGTGGAAGCCTCTACATCAGGAAGTCAGGGAAAATTTGAAGGAAACGATAATGCATAGGATGTAGACCCTTCGTTGTTAGTGACATTTTTGAAGACTTGTATGAAGCTTCTAAGGGATAGGAAGGTGGTGGAAGGGCTATAGGAAATAATAGATAATTGTACAGGTAAAAATAAACATATGTCAGAACAGTGCGCAGTACGCAAAGTAGGAAAAAACAAGAAGTGAATCGGTTGCGAGATGAGATTGACTACACAAATTGGAGAGTACGAAATGGATTAGGTAATTCTTGATCTAGGATTCGATTCGAATGTTTTTCCAAAGAAAACTTGGGAGAGAATGGGGATACATACACTACAGTGGTCTCCTATCTAGCTACAAATGGAAAATTAGAAAAATATCATTCCTATGGGGCGCCTATATGGGGCAATGGTATATATTAAAGGAGAAAGTGCCCTAACTGATTTTGAAGTAATTGAGATAGTTGAAGATAGTAAACTGTACCCCGCACTACTGGGAATTGATTGGGCCTTCGACATGGATGCGGTCATCAATCTAAAAAAGCGCAAAATGACATTTGAAAGGAAGGAGCTCAGGTTTATTGTTCCACTAGATCCAACTAAGGGTGTGTGATATACTAAACCAGACTGCGATTATGAAGAAGAAAACAACCTGGATCAGATCTATAAGATCACTGTACGTGATGAGGACTGGATCAAACCTACTACAGATGGATGAATTACATGGGATAAGGATAGTTCTTGCACGTTAGATTTGAATGAGGAGCTTGAACATTGGCAGCACTGATTACATGAAGTATCCTCGTTGCACTGTAACTTGCTGAAAAAATCGCTTCAACGCATATCCACAGAGGTACGAAATTTACCTTATTATGATGGTTTAGAAGATGTTAATTTTTTTTGGATAATTTTGAAAGGGATGTACCAGAGGAACATCGGTTCCAAGCTCTAGATATCGCGCTGCGAGCTACACCTGCCCATTGGTGGGGTATGCATAAAGACAACTTTGCTGATTGCAAGGACTACTGAAGAATGATCAAGTTGAGGTTTGGGTATGCCAATACCTGCTTGGTGGAGAAATACATAGGGAAGGATGATCCAAGCAAGAATTTGGCATGATGGATGAAAGCATGGGGAGAAGAACCGCAGTCAGAATGGGTTCATATCTTCTGCCACACATTGGATACAATACCAATGAATTGGTATTTGGAAACGGAGTTCGACATGGGACTGCAGAATGGGATGTTTTCAAAGAAAGTTTTATGTTAACTTTTAGCTTTGAAGATGGGTTTGAATGTATAGATGGGCTTCAAGATGCCTAAAGAACTAGTTGCGTGGGTACAACCAAATTGGAGTACGTAGCTGCACCATGCACTTGAATGTTATAATGTGACTGTAGAGGAGGGTGAAGAAGATCCAAAAAACATCAACATTCCTGAGTCTAAAGGAAAACGCGAAGTCAAGGGACCTAAGGTGGAAATCCATGATATATCAGAGCCTTTAAAGACAAAACAAATGAATATTGGGTTAGAAGTGCAGTTGAAGTTTGCAAAGATAGGCAACTATTGGGATGAAGATGCAGTTGATAAAGTCGCGGAGCTGTTACATGAATATCATGACTTGTTTCCCACCAAGTTCTCTAACCTAAAAGGGATAGTAGGGGATCTGGGCATCATGAAGATCACTTTGAAGCTAGATGCGAAGCTTGTAAAACAATGCCCCTACCGATTAAATCCCAAATATAAAGAGAAGGTGTGCAAGGAGTTAGATAAGATGGTGGAAGTTGGGACGAACCTCTGGAGCAATCCCATGGTGGTTCAAGAAAGGAAGTAGCAGCATGAAATTTGGATATTCCTAGACATAAGGAAGTTGAATGACATGTGCATCCATGATCCATTCCCTACATCATTTATAGACGAGGTACTGGAGAATGTTGGAGGGCAGGAAACCCACTCGTTCATAGATGGATTCTCAGGGTATCATCAGATCAAGATCACGTTGGAGGATTACAGTAAGACCACCTTCGTGACTGAGTGGGGTTTTTGTCAATATACAGTTATGCCTTTTGGACTCAATAATGCACCCACAATATTTTTGCATGTAGTAATTGCATCCTTCAAAGAATTTATCCACAAATATTTGGAGGTCTACTTTGATGATTAGACAATGTTCAGATTGGTAAAGCACCATGCTGCTAGTATGTGCCTCATGTTGGATACTCGTCAAAGACATCAAATTTCCCTTAACCTGAAGAAGTGCATATTCTGTGTACCATATGTGATACTCTTGGGTCATTTGGTTTGCAAGCAGGGATTGATGGTAGACCCTGCCAAGAATTCAGTCATTGCCAATTTAAAGGCCCCGAAGAGTTAAGTAGTTGCGCACAACGTTGGGCCATACCAGATATTACAGGAAGTTCATCAAGGCATATATACAAATAACTATACTGATGGAAACACTGTTGAAGAAGGATGCAACATTTCTTTGGGATGACGATTGTCAGAAATGTTTGGATGTTTTGAAGGAGAAAATGGTTACCATGCCCATTTTAGTACTCCCAAATTGGAAGAAGGAGTTTCAAGTTCATGTAGATGCATCCTGTATTGCACTAGGTGTGGTACAAACCCAACCAGGTGAAGGAGATATTGACCACCCTATAGAATTTACGAGTAGGAAGTTGTCGAAGGCAAAAAAGAGCTACTTGACCACAAAGTACGAAGGACTAGCGATGGTCTACGCACTGCAGAAATTTCAGCACTATCTGCTAAGGGTGCACATCAAAATGTATATAGACCATTCTACTTTGAAAGATTTGTTCAACAAGCCTATGTTGAGGGGGGAATATTTGCATGTGGTTGTTGTTGTTCCAGGAATACGATTTTGAGGTAATTTTGAAGCCAAGACACTTGAATATTGGTCCTAATCACCTCTCACAGCTTGAGATTGATGATGAGTCTACAAGTTTGGAGGAAGGGTTTCCTGATGTGCAGCTCTTCGTTGTTCGCATTGTAGACGATCACTTCGCAGATATAATTTAGTTTTTGTCTACAAGAATGGTCCTGTAAGGATATTCGATGCAACAGAAGAGAGAATTGGTGGTCCGAGCAGCTGACTTCTCTATGATCACTGGACACTTGCACAAAATGGTCTCTGATGAAATATTTCACAGATATGTCCTAGAGTATGAACGGCCAAGAATTCTTGCCGAAGAACATAGAGGAGTAATTATGCAGGCAAAGAAACTATGCAAAAGATCCTACACGTAGGGCGTTGGTGGCCGATGATACATAAGGAATTGAAGACATATTGTAGGGTGTGTGATGTTTGTCAGTGGACCAAGATACCATAGCGAAGGGATGAGTTTCCACTAAATCTAGAAGTAAAGTTGCAGGTGTTTGATAAGTGGGCAATAGACTTTGTGGGTCCAATTGAGCCACCAGGGAAAAAGACTAGGGCTAGATATATTATCACCATGACTGAATACTTGACCCGGTGGGTAGAGGCTTGGCCTATAAAAGACTATAGCATAGCTACGACCATGAAGTTTATCTTTGAATACATCTTGTCTCGGTTCGGTTGCCCTAAAATTTTAATGAGTGATCAAGGTATGCACTTCTTAAATGAAACAATTGTTACACTGCTTGAGGAATACCAAGTATATCATCAGAAGAGTACACCTTATCACCCCCAATAGAATGGCACAGTGGAAGCTTTCAACAAAATTTTGGAAAACGCCTTTACAAAGATTTGCAATGTGAAGTGGATTGACTAGGATGTGTGCATACCAGCAGTTCTTTGGGCATATCAGACTACTTGTAAGAATATGACAAGACAAATCTCATTCAGATTAGTGTATGGGAAGGAGGCTGTAATTCACATGGAATATAATGTGCCTAGTTTGCGAATTGCATCAATTATAGACATGTTCGATCACAATACTATGGAGGAGCAACTCACGCAGATTGCAGAACTGGAAGACGACCACTTCTTGGCAGGATTTCATGAACAGGTGTAGAAGGATTGTGAAAAGGCATGGCATGATTTCCATATAAAATAGTGCACCTTCCAAAATGGTGATTTGGTATTGTTATATGACAGTAAATTTACAAAATGCATTGGCTGGGCCCCTATGTTGTGAAAGAAATTATAGATGGTGGCGCAGTTCAACTCACAAAGATGAGTGGGGAATTATTTTTGGGAAAATTCAATGGAGGTCGATTGAAGTTGTACAGGGGTGATCCTACCCCTGCACAATGACTATATGATTACGGGATAGTCTTAGTACTCCAGGTAGCTGTAAGGAAGTACTGGACTCTAAACTACATTGCTCGAAATTTGGAAAACTAAAGTAAGAGAGTTACGTGATGGGTTGAAGTAAGGCGTCGAGGGGAGTTATGCCAAAGCGGTTGTGGCACAAGGATGGGTGTCACACGACCTAGCTAAAAAGTGACCATTGGAAGAACTGTAGATGATTGGATGGTGAAAATCCCATTGAAAGGAGCGGGGAAGAAGCATTTATGGAGCATATCTTTGGCAATCTAACGCCAAAGATGCATTAATGCTTCGAAAATTGGAGGGAACATTTGGATTTGAATTCAAAATCATCTATAAATATGGTATGTTGCCCCGCATTCAAACACTTTTCTTCCTGAGCATTTGTATTGATATTTTTCACCTTGCTTTGTGCCAAGTACAAAACTGTATGTCTAGGCTAGATTAGGAGGAGCTGTTTTGACGACCTAGGTTGGTTGACGTACCTGAGTTTTTCTGTGAGAATTTTCTAGCCAGAATGATTGCAACTTCCCCTAAGACAAAAGCAATGCCATCTGTCCCTACAAGATTTCCGACTATAGTGCCTAGGTCTCCCAGACCTAAGCCTTATGTTCCTCAACCTTTTGTGTCCAAGGCGATCGGTAAGAAGCAAAAGAAACCTCAGCAGGTCCTGGTGAGGTAGTCACTATGGAAAAACCCCACAGAAGTCCACCTGAAGGGTAAGATGGATCGGTCATAATAGACAACAGAGCCGATGGATTTGAATGAAGAAGAACTACATGGAGGCGTAGAGGAGATTGATGCTAAGTAGGGTGAACCAATGACTCAGATACTGAAGTACATTCCGCCACGCAAGACCATATCTAAAGTGGAAAAATATCTAGACAACACAGTTTATGGTATCCACGCCACTGTTGCCAGAGAAGGTGGTGTTCGAGGGTGCGTTGTTGGCCCACATACCAACACTCAAGATGTAGGATTAGGATATAGGGGACCATGAGTAGTTCCCTCATTTGTGCCCCCCAAATACCTATACAAGGTATAATATGAAGAATCATAAGTTACACGGTTGGAACCAATGAAGTGGGTCACTAGTGTTAGGGTCACAGGGCTCCTTAACATGTTTTGGGTGTCACATTTCAGTCGCACCAACGTAAACACCATATGTGTGCGCCAATTGCTCACACTAGTGCACGATGGGTGTCTATGGCTGGGAGAACCTATCCTGATTATGGACATGCTAATCCATCAAATCAACTTACTAACATACTAAGGAGTGGATCCTATAGAAGTCTTTGGAGGAACAATGCAGGAAAAGAAGCTCGTAGACCAGATGAAGAGCGAGTTTGGCCTGATCAAAAAGTAATGAGGATATTAGTAGGGAAAGTAATGTGTAAATGCTGTGTAGATGAAATATTGGCACCGATCATCTCTTTGGTTATGTAGTGCACCAAAGGAGTCTAGTATAATTGGGCTCAATACTTATGCAAGGAATTTTTAGAGAATTGCAGGGAGGCCCAGGATGAGGGCAAGGCGTTCCATTACACTTGGTTTTTGCTACTGATAGAACTGGTGGTGTGGAGGAATCCTGAGGACATTCAGTTTCCTCCCCATGATTTAGACCTTCTGGAGGTGGCGAAGTTCGCTTCACTCTAGGCTACAAAGGACTCCACGCTCATCACAAAGGTAAAGATCTTGTGGGTCCTTTTTGAGATGGATCTGAGGATGGTGATTAGCCAAAGGCCGAGGCTATCACCCATAGCATATGAGCAGTATGAGAACATAGCTGATTTCAAGGAAAATTTCCACAATCTACATATTCGTGCGGGTAGGGATTCCATGAAGATATGGCACAAGTTTCCTTAATTGGTGACTGGGGAGGACATAGCAGGGGTCATCAGCAAGTGGCCAAGTGACTGACTCACCCTATTAGATGCCAGTGTAGGTAATAGTAAGATCATAGAAGGTTTAACTACATAGAAAAAAACATTAAAGAAAAAGAAGGAAGCACAAAGGACTTCCGCTGAGGAGAAAGCTGCATAGAAAAAGGAAGTTGCTACCAGAGAAAAAAAGCGGCAGCTAAAGAAAGAGTAGCATAGGAGAAAATGACGTCACAGGCCACAATTGACATTGAGGAGTTGGAAAGGGAGAAAAAACCCAACAAGGAAGAAACAAAGGTACACGATGAAGGAGTTGTAGAGTTAGAATCCCCCTTCGTAGTCTAGATAAGGAAGAGGCAAACCTCCACTAGGCCGTGCAAGAAACAAAATGCTGACCAATTAGCAGGAGAAACCCCTTTAGTCCTTACTGAAGGGGATTTAAATGAGGTAGGCATCATGGTCCGTGATATGACGACTGATATTTGAGGCGACTTCTAGGAACAATACCAGTAAGCGTTGTGAAAGGTTCAGCAGGATTTGTGTGAGTTGTAGATCCAAACAAGTAGGTTACAGGTGAGTGGGCAACAAGCAAGCCTAAATCAAGTGAGCACATCAGTTTTAGATACAAATAGGACTTTGGATCTTTGCATCGTTCAGTTACCAGAAGGATCCCTGTGTGCTCACAAAGAAGAAGACAGGGCCCAACTAATGCAGATAAAGAACATGGGCTTAAACCTCGTGGCACTCCCTATCCAGAACTTGCAAGAGCTATGTCAAGTGTCCAATGAATTATGGATTAGGGAGTAGTGCATGCTGTAGGTAATCATTGAAGTTAAAACAAACAACCAATAGATTTTTGAGGAGAAGGCACAGGCACTTAAGGAGAAAGAGGAAATCATAGCACAGAGCCAATAGTTGGAAGTAGCCATTGCACAGGCCTTCAGTGACCTGCCAGAGATTAATATTTTGGCCAAAGTAGCCTTCACGGAGAAGATCCAAAAGTTGGCCACTGTAGTAAAGGAGTCTAAAGATGAAATCAGTCGAGTCTGGTTTGAGCTGTAGTTGTAGATATCCGAGCTACAATTGAAGTTGCATCTGACTCCTCCAAAAGTTAGAGAGCAACATGGAGATGCTATCAAATAAGGCATGGAAACTTTAGAAGAAGCAGTAAAGGACAACACTGAACTATTTGAGAAAGACATGGAGTTATGGACTTCGCTATAGGAGGATCCAACTATACAAAATATTGGAGCAGATATCAGAGAAAAGAAAAGGTGGTTTGATGAAATCTGATTGACAGTGTGAACACTGGCATGAGTACAATGGTTCATGTAGTTGCAGGAAGGGAAGCTTATAAAAAATGAAATTGATGAGTTGCACGACAAGGAAGAAATTATTTCTACATGGATGCAACCATGGACTGAAGAAGCCAACTAGCTGACTTTATTAGTAAAGAGTAAGCTCAAGAGGATGTAACAGACTTAGAGGACCATGGACCTTGTAGTTGAAGGCCCAACTACTAAAAAGTTGGTCAAAGAAGTGCAACAGGATGCTACATAGGGCACCACCGAACTACAGGATTTGAAGCTAGAATTTCGTGAATTGCAGGCCAAGGTCAAAGCACCAACAGAGTGACTCAAGGATGAGTCATAAAATTGTGTTGGGGGCCTATTGGAGCAGGGTCCCGTGGGGTAAAGTTTTGTAATAAATTTTGGTATACTTGTAAAGTCTACGCATTTGAGGGAGTGGAGCATGAAGGTCATATGAGTCAAAAGGGGATTTCGTCCCTTTATTTTCTAGAAGATAGGGAGTTTTTTGACCCACCCATGGTCTTTGGACCATGGTATTGTAAAAGTGAAGGCTATATATAGAAGATTCATAACGAGTCTAGGAGGTTATTCGATAATAGAAGATCATTGTATGAGAATGTAAGCTAAGGCAGGAAAGTCTATTTCCTGTAGTTAGTCAAAGGGGAATACTCCTATTGCTGAGTGCGTGGAGACCTTGGTAAGTCCGCAGGCTAAGTGCATGGGCCCCTACAACTGAGTGCACATGGAAGAAGAGTCTGTAACTAAATGTTTATATCAATAAAAGACTGTTTTGAAGCTCTACTTGTGTATCTATGCAACTATATTTACTTCTGCAAGTTTTTATATTTTTGTTATGTATCTAAATTTATCTGAATTAATTCTTAATTGATACGCAAAATTAGTAGATTTGCTTATTTACTTACTATTATGAATGTTTAAATCATTTCACGAAGGTTTAGATTTTGTTTCTATGAGTTAATGCAATTATTTATATGTTAAGGGTTAGGGTTCGCGAAGACCGAAAGAAGTCCTAGAAGTCACAGGAACCCATCACACTAACCTTTGGATATAGAAACGTGGTTCTGTCATCCCCCAATACTGCTTCGAGTGAGACTACAGTCTGCGCTACGTGGGTTGTTTCTGAAAGGGCCAACAGTTAGGTTTTTGTTGGTTGGCGCAATTAACTTTGATTCTAGGTCAAGACCCATCAAGCCAACAATGCAGAAAGAAAAAGTATGTAAAATAGCATTAATCTAAGATCTACCAATTGTAAAGGAAAGTAACCACATGTTTTTGGCTTGCTAATACATATTTCTCAATCACACTTCCCACAAGAGAGGTGGCAGATAGACCTATATGAGCAACTTTTATAAGAAAATTTCTATTAAGAAATAAAAGAGATGTTGCTAACAAAGGCAATTCATGGATAAAATACGCAAAGAGAGAGTAGAGCCTCTGGGTTGGGCCCTAACCCAAGGGCACTCATCCCTCTGAAGCAAACTTAGGTGAAAGATAATAATAATATTTACATTGACATAAAAAAAAGGTTCATGTGTATCATTTAAATTAATATCTCAAGGTCCTAGCTCTTAGTAGCTCCTATCTGCTCCAAAATTTCAAATACTATTGAGCTCTTAGGCTTACTTATTTATACAAAAATGATTAAGGGAAAACCTGCTTGGAATGAGGATTGCTTCCCTCCAAAATATCTAATAAAGTAGATCTATCTCCTTTAGATCCTCGCAATTCCTTGAGTGCATTAGCTTCTAGCAAATCTTTGATCTATAGGTGAGTGATTTTAGAGATAAATTCAAGTTGTAGGTGAGTAAATGCAGGAGAAAAGCCTCCTACACCTCCCCCAACTGCATCCAACGTACCTTTTCTTAGTAAATGCACTCAAATGTACTCTTTCCCTGGACATTAACTACATTAGGCCACAAAATATGTTAAACATCCTTTAGTGTCCATATTAAGCACATTATAGTCAAAAGGATGGTAATAAATGCAAGAATAGAGGAAATTAACGGATGGACAATGGAAAAATGGGCCTTATGATATATCTATTAATGGGGCCCATCATCACCCCCTACTGAAGGTGTTTCTCACCCTATGAGAAACTTAATCGCTAATTTGTAGCTCAGGCATGAACCTAGTGGCCTCTCTAACATCCCAACTTACCTCAAATGGTGTGAATTCTTGTAGATAAAAACCTACATTTGCATTTATTTCATCCCACTCCCTTTGTCCTGCTTCTTGATCTCTTCTTTCTTGTAAGCCTAATAGAAAGGGAGGTTTGATATTTAACATTGATCTTTAACCTTTGAACAATTCTCTTATAGAGTAGGGTTGTTTATAGAGAATTCCTCAACCTCTCAAGGGATTAGTACTCCCTGATTTGTAGACTATGGGGTAGAGCGTACCATTTCCTTTGGTAGGAATGCAAACTCTCAATCGCTAACAACTTAGAAATGTATTTAAAATGGAGGATGGATTGATCTTGTTTTTCTAGGTAAGGAGTGGATAATTTATGGTCTACAGAGATGCTTTTATAATTTCTTATGACAACCTTGGGACTTGTTAATTTTGCTATGATATATAGAGGCTCATTTGCTTCATTGTCCATAACCTTATTCGACTCCTCAGCCTTTGTTTCCTCATGGCCAATCCAAGAGGCTAGGGAAATTATTTGTGCATCTCCTAATTTTTAATTGGGGTCCCAGAAGTTCATGTTTTTCAAGATCGTATTCTACATATAGAATTCAACTAATTTGGCCCTATCTTCAATGCTGCCCGTTGGAGAAAATGAATAAAATTTTTGTAGTCCTAAAATGGGAGAGAGTCATACTATGCAAAAGTTTTAATTTGAAATTATATCCATTGTTCTTTGAGGAATATTGGATATGATTTCGATGGTTTTCTACACTGGATGGCCTCCATGGCCAAGATTTCCATGGTAGAAAGTTGTGCTTCCTTGTCCTATAGCTTCTCTCTTAACCTCTGATTTTCAAATTGCAATTTCTCCCTCATGATTAAATCTTTTTATCTTAAGTCAGCCATTTCTTCACCCATATTATTCATATTTTATTCCATCATGCAACATCCTCAAATTTATTCAATTTAGCAATTTGTATCCACTAATAGGTTTGACTTCTCTCCTTTTCTAGTTCAAATTGGTTGGAGACTGCAAAGTTTTGAAGTATGATTTGTCCTTCTTCATAAAACTTGTAGTAGGTCCCAAGATCAGGTTGTGGATCAGGCTCTTGGAGTTATTGCGGTCCTTCTACCATCTCTAGAGGTGTTGTTATTATTTTCTATAATAGAGTCTCCCTATCCTATAGAAATTCTGCCCTTTCCTATAACACTCTTGTTTCTTCTTGTAGCTAGGTAGTTTCTACTTGAAGTTTCTTAGCTCTAGTTGTCCTAGAGTTTGGCCTTCCTTGGGATGTGTGAGGAAAATTTCCCTTAGATTTGAGGGAGGTGACTTACTAAATTTTCCCTTTTCCTTGTCCCAACTCTTCTTCTCTGTGGTTGACATATTATTCAATTGTAATTGGGATTTCTAAAGGTTGAGGGTTCCCTTTTTTGATCCCAGTGCTCCTCCTTCTTATAAAATATAAGGGGCCTTTCTTGGGCTACCTTATTTTTCTTTTTATGGGTGTGCTAAGGGGTAACAGGGTGGAAGGAACCTCTTGTTCTGTGTTCCCTTCTGATATGCTTACTTTCTACTCTTGTTTTCTCTTATTTTGAGGTCTAGAGGGCTCCACAAGGGTCTCTATTTCTACCTCTAGTTTCCCTTCTTCGTCCTCATTTTCTTCTTCAATTTCTTATTTCTTCTCTTCAACCTCTTCTTCCTCTTCTTCTTCCTTTTCAAATTATTCTTTAGAAGCAATATATTTTGTGGTTTCTAAATGTTTTAGCAAGGGTTGGGCTTGAGTTTCAATGAAGGCTCCATGTCCATGTCCACAAAATCACGATGATTCCATGATGAGAAATGTAGTGGTGCACTCCGTATCTCACCCTTTATCTCATTTATATCATAGATTGAAGGAGAAAGTGGGGAATACTAAGCTTTCTTGGGGTGGGAAGTTCTATCTAAACCTCGACTCATAGAGTAGCCTAAATAGATAGACATACACAACAGATAAACTTCCCTCACTGTATTTGTAGTTTAGGATGTGATAAGTCACTTCATCCCATGGGTAAGGAAGGCTCTCCCTTCTAACTCCATTCTTATCTTTAACTAGATTTTCTTCAAGGAGGAAGAAATTATTGTTGTTTGTAATGGATTCTATCATATCCTCCTTGCCCCACCTAACTCCTAGAGGTATTGTGGTCACTCTACTAATGATTTCTTCATTCAAGTGGATGGAAATTCATTTTACAATAGTGGTGGCACTATCTTTCCCCTAAGAGTGAAGGGCAATTGAATATTCATGGGTTATTTCATCATCATACCCCTTTAGATTCTCAAAGAACCCCATCCATTGATGACTTGTGAATATATATCTGATAGGAGGAAGTTGGTAAATTCTTATATATTTTTTGGGCTACCTTCTATTGAAACCTCCTCTCATGTTCTCTACTACAACTTCCTCAAGTTTTTTCAAAAAATTTTCTATCAATTTTCGATTTCTGAGTGGCCTAGGGTTTCAAGGCAAAGGCAAGAAGGGTCGTGTAATTCCTCTAAATAGAGGGAGGAAAATTACACTCTAGATTCAACGCAAATTAATCCTACTTCTACCTTTCTTTGCTCACATGGAAATTTCTTCTTGAAGAAATAAATTCAATTTTTAAGGATTTGCAAAAGGATGTTTGTACAGGTAGGAATTAACCAAATTATCTGACTCTTTGTTCATGGGAGGTGAGGAAAATGCACTACTTACCCCTCCATATGGGACTCTTCATGGTTGTGAGGGTTTAGAGGAAAATCCACACCAATTCGAACCCTTTTCCACCTCTCAGCCCGACCCTGTAGCAGTTGTTTGTAATCTTGTAGCAGGAGTCTGCAATCCTGTAGCAACCTACTGTAATCTTGTAGCACCTATTTTTTAACTATTTATCTTCTTTGTAGTACCATAGGGGACACCTAGTCATAGATAGCTCGACTCTTGACATATTATTGGGCCTCTCTTACCATTTTCGGATTGAACTTCTCAGTACAAAGGAGATTCAGGCTTGTCCTTTTATTCCTCTTGTGATAGTGATCTCAGTGTGTTGTGTGAGAAGGCCCCCATCTACCACCTACATATTCCCCGTATAGACCCGTTGGCCCCACCCCTCATAATTATCACACTCCTCTTTTGTTGTTTTCCATGTTGCATGGGTGAGGGGGTTAAATACACTTCATTTGTTTTAGGGTGGCCAAGATTGTTGGCCACCTCCAGCCTATAAAAAACTCGTTCTTCATACATTTAAAAAAGTTTCAAACTACCAAGAAGTTAAAGGAAGAGGTGGGAGTGTCATATTTGGGCCTACCTAATGGTATCTAGCTGCTTGAATGTATGTATGTTGCTTCAAGATAGTGGTTAATCTGCTGGAATTTGGAGATGTCATTTTCTGTGCTGGTTGCTTCATGCTCTGGCCCTGCTTTAGAAAAAAAAATTGTAGATATTTTCTAATAGGTGTCTGGATGAGTGAATTCTTTTGATGTAGGTTCTTCAAATGATGGATCAATCTGTTGTTGTTGGATATTAATAGTGACCCTGTAGCAACTCTTAAAGAGTTGTGTGGCTGCCCAAGCTCACAAAGATGGTCCTTCAATGCTTTAGGATGACTAAGTCTTCATTCTAGTGTTGTCATGTGTTTCCAACTCTAGTTCTATAGGGTTTGTGTATGCTGCTATAGGATTGGATTCTTTGTTGTAGCAGTCACACAAAACCCTCTAATATCCTGATAACCTTTATGAAATGCATTCAAAAGCTTTGATAATTCATGGTGAGCTCATGGATAGGGAATAGAAACTTTGGTGGTCGTGAAAATTATGGAAGAAGTGGTGGAAATGGGGTTTTTAATGGAAAAAGATGGATTTTTGGATGGATAAGCTGCTAATTGGTGTGGAGGATGGATGATGGTGATGTGGTGGACTTCCTTTTTCATCCCCCCATGGAAAGCATAAAATATGAACCCTCTCTCTATGTCAATCTCAATCCTATAGCAATTTTGGTTAATCTTGTAGGAGTTCAGGACAATCCTGTAGCACTTGAGCTCTGAGTACAATTTGAGTGAGATAGGTTCCCTGATGATGGAGGAACTCAAGGAGGTTGATGGAATGATGAAGGAAATGCATATAACTAGCTTGGTGGGTTGAAAAATGGAGTGTGGAGGCTGCTTCCTTTGGCTTTTATCCCTTTGACCATGACTGAAACCCCACAAAAACAATATTAGTGGAACTAATATAAGGGATCCCTTTCTTCTACTTTATTTTTTTGTTTTTTCATTTATTTCATTTGTTTCTTCTCTTTTATTATTTTTCTTTTTCTTGAGACCTGCAGGCTACCTCAAAAGAGAATTTCAACCTACAAACCTACCCCAGCTTCCTCAAAGGAGGTTTTCACCTCGGTATATTTTCATTTATTATTATTTTTTTAACTCGTGAGTTGCCTCATAGAGGTTTTTAGCCCTAGAGTTAGACTCAGGTGCCTCATGGAGGTTTTCATCGAGGCTCTTTTAATTTTTCCCTTTTTTCTTTTTCTTTTTTTCTCTTTTTTTCCTTTTCTTATTTTGTTGATAAGAGGCTAGATGAATTAAGCACCGTGAGACCCCCACTTACATGTAGTTCCTTGCTTATTAAGTTGGTAAATTCTTCCTTTGGTAGAGGTTTCTTGTACAGCTTTAACTGGTAACTATTAATAAGCAATGGAATTCCTTCTTGATCAATTGTTCTTATTTGTACATATTCATTCTCATAACAAATTTCTACCATATAAGGACCCAACCATATTGTTATCAATTTTCCTTTGAAATCCTTGAACCTAGAGTCATACAACATGGCCCAATCACCCTCTTGGAAGGATCTTTCCCTGATTTTTTTATCATGCCAAATATTCCTCTGTAGTTGGACCACTTCAATGTGCATGCGAGCCTGTAATCTAAACTCATCCAAACCATTTAGTTGGAGCATGCTTTCTTATTGAGTTGCAGTGATATCTAAATCCAACTATGTTGCCATTCTCAAGGTGTTGTATTCAAACTCAATGGACGTCAGAGCCTTATTTCCATAAACCAACTCAAAGGGGGTGAATCCAATGGCGGTTTTCCAAGTGATATTATAGGCCCAAGTGGCCTCTACAAGTCGGGATGCTAAATCTCTTCTACTGTTGTTGACAACTTTAGTAAAAATGTTCTCCAAGGCTCTGTTTATGACCTCCACGGGCCCATTTTCTTGGGGGTGATAGGAAGTGGATTTTTTGTGTTTAATATGATGTTGTTCCATGATGCCCTTAATCAAATTTGAAGTAAACTAAGCTCCTTGATCAGTGACCAACTCCCTTGGAAATCCAAACTTGTAGAATATGTTTTCTGTTAAAAATTCTACCACTTTCTTCTCTGTTGTTTCCTTTACTACTTTTGCTTCAGCTCACTTGTTTAAGAAATCAGTACACACAATGATATATCTCTTTTTCCCATATGGGGGATCAATTGACCTAATGAAATCCATGCCCCATTTTTCAAATCACTCTAGATTCAATTGAGGAGTAGGGGAATTTCAACCTTGGGTGTCATCTTTTACATCCTTTGACACTCATCACATCTAGTAATGTACCTTTTTGCATTTCGGTGTAGAGTAGGCCAGTAATATCCAGCTTGTAGAACTTTGAATGTTTTCTTCTCAGCAAAACAATGACCTCCACAGTGTCCATCATGGCATTATGAGAGGATGTCAAAGACCTCATCATCCCTCACACATCTTCTCAAGATCTGATCTGGCCCCAATTTGAAGATATTTTCCCCAATACCTGTGAAAGGGGCACCCTTTATAAAAAAAATTCTCTTCTCCTTGGAGGATATATTATGAAGGAACCTCCTAGAAACCAAGTATTTTTCTATATCAATAAACCAAGGAGACAACTCCAAGATAGAAAAAGGCGTTCATCCAAAAGTTAATCATGTACCATCTCCTCATTTCCTATAGGCAATGTTAATCTAGAAAAAAAATCTAAAACCACATTTTCTTTCCCTAACTTGTCAATAACGGTTAGAGCGAATTGTTACAACAGTAAAAACCATATAATGATTCTAGCATTGACATCAAGTTTATTCACTAAGTATTTAATGGTTGCATGATTAGTATGAATAAAGACTTAGTACCCAGTGATATAATGCCTAAACTTATTCAAAGAGTGCACCACAACTAAGAGTTCTTTTTCAGTAAAATATATATTTAAGTTAATGTTTAGAGAGGTTTTTATTGATGATATATATGGAATATGGAAATTTGTCTTCCACCTTTCCTAAAGATACTCCTATAGATTTGTCTGATGCATCTGTGTGGATGTGGAGAGGAAATGGCCAATTTGGAACCATAAGAATTGTGTAGTAGTCAACTTCTCTTTAGTTCTTCAAATGCCTCTTAACATTATCTTTCCAACAAAAGTTTGAGTCTTTAGTCAATAGTACAAAAAAAGGTGAAGCCAACTTGCTAAATTTCTTAATTCAATAATACCTAGCTATCCTAAGAAAACTTCTAACATCCATTTTATTTTGAGGGATAGGGATCCTTTTGATAATGGAAAACATGTTAAGGTCAACTTGGATCCATTCCTTAGAAACGAAGTGACTTAGGATAATCCCTACATTCATAAAAATTTCAAACTTTTTAAGACTCATTGAAAGGTTTGTTTCAATGTATTTCTTTAGTATTTTACACAAATTGGAAAGATCTTCCTGGAAATCATTTCCATAAGGGGTGAAGTCATCCATGTAAATTTCAAGAATTACATCTGGAAGGTAGTAGTGGAATTGCACAAAAAAAAAGGGATGAACCTATAGGAAAAGGTTCCCCATGGGCATGTAAAGGTGGTCTTGTCCTAATTCAGATTTAATTGTATCCACTAAATCCATCCAGGAATGAAAAGAATGTTTTCCCTACAAGGCCATCTAATACTTTATCAATGAAAGGAAAACGGAAATGATCATTCTTCGTAGCTTTGTTCAGTTCCCTATCGTCAACACAAATACTCCACTTCCCATTTTTCTTAGGCACTATGACAAGAGGGGACACCCAATCAGTATCTGAAATGGGCTGAATGAACCCTGCATCCAACAAATTTTGTAGTTCCTCTTTTACAATATCCTTAAGAGTAGGATTCATCCTCCTCTAGAGTTGGCACATAGGTTTACATCCCTCCTTGATGTAAATAGGATGAGTAAAAAATAAGGGATGTACCCCTTTCATTTCCTTATAGTACTAAGAAGAGGCATCAAGATGTCACCTTAGCATAGTGCATAGTTGCTCTTTTTGCTCGATTGAGTGGGAAGGGTTGATTTTCAGAGTTTTGGATGTGTTGATTTCTACAATCCTAGCATGATATAGGTCAAAGTCAGCAAAGCATAGTTCATCCCATGGATTTTTCTCGGGTTTCTCTAAGGATTATTTCACTAGCTCATCAATTGGCATGGCAATATGAGGTTTATTTTTTAAGAATTGATCAATAAGGTCATCCTCATCTAGCTTCCTACTTCTTACAATAGTGTCTAATGTACAAAATGGGTAGAGGGATGACTGATAAAGGCTTTCTTCTTCCTCTTCCTCTATCCACAAGGATAAATCATGCTCAACAAAGGGTTGAGTAGGGGGGTATAATACTAGATACTTTAACAGATGCCCATTCTTAATGGTCATGTTCCCAACCCTGCGACTAATGTAAGAACCAATAGTGGCTAACCAAGGTCTCCCTAGAACTATAGGGTACATATTAAACTTGGTTACTGGCTAGAGGATAACAAAATTTATGGGATATTCTTGGGAGTTGATGCAGACCATCACATCCTCAACAACTCCCTTAAGGGATATTATGGATGTATTTGCAAGCTGCAGTATTGTAGTGGCCTTCCTCAAGGCTACTTATAGGTTGAGCCTTAGCATGTTTTCCTTGGTCATGACATTTATTGCAACCATGAGGTCAATCAAGGTGTTGGAAACTACAATATTCTTAATGTAGACATCCACCACTGGGCTACCCAGATCCAAGTACTTTGGGGAGATCATCCTCCTAAGAATTAAATCAGACAACTGCTTAACAACACTAATAGTGGGGGCATCTCTTTTTATTCTCCTAGACCTCTTGAAACATTATTCCCTAATGAGCTTATTGTAAATGGGTATATATTTGATGGTTTGGATAAGGGGTATCTTAGCACACAAATTATATAATTCTCGCAAATTTTTAGCCTCTTCTAGGGTGTGTTGTTTAGGTTGGACCAACCTTTCAGGATAGAGAGGTAGAGTGGCTTAAGGGGTATTTTCTTCCTTCTATTCTCCAAGATATATAGGTGAAGAAGATGGTTGAGCATCTAGAAGAACCTTCCCATACCTAAGGTTGATTTCTTGGATTTCCACAACATAAGAAGAATAGGATATTTCCCCACTCTAGATATGTTGTGCTTGCTTATTGTTCAGGTTTGGATTGGGTTGGGTAGGCATATGAGGTTGCTTCAATGGGTTATTTTGGGGTAGTTATGGTTTATGTGGAGTAGGAGGCGTTAAGGAAAGAGGTTGGGCTTCCTGAGGCCTCCATCCTTGTGAAGTGTTGCCCCATTGAGGAGGTTGAGATTGATATGGTTGGAAATGTGGATTGACAAGCTACGGAGGCTACTCAGGAGTATAGGACTAAGGATAGGGCATGGACCATGATGAATGAGCTTGACGATACCAAGTCTGGAAAGGTGCTTCTTGATTGGATTGTAAGAAGGATATTGTGCACCTTGCATGCCTTCTTGGTATGGCCTAAGGCCTTGTGGCCTCCTTCGGTTGATGAAGCAAAGCTGGTCTAAGCCATTCTTCTCCCCTTTGTATACAACCTTTAGGCCTGGAAGAGAGGGATATTTATTTTTTGCATGGTTCTCCTCACAAACAAAGCAGACCTCTATGGTGGTCAGTGAACATTCATTTTTGGGGTGCCTCTTGGTGCATATGGGGAAAATGATAGCTAGTGCCCTTTCTGCTTCTTCCTGCTTCCTCTTAATCTGTATAATATCCATTTTTAAGGAAAAAGTGTGAAACATCTTGCTCTTGAATTATTCTAGAATACTCCCTAGCTCTTGTTTGATGGTTAAGATGGAGGGAGAATATTTGAACAAGCCTCGACTGAACCTACCTCTCTTACTTGTAGCCCTAGAATGATTCTTGAACACATTATTGATGTCATCATAGGTATGTTGGTAAATATATCCAATGGAAAACATATTGAGGGTCTCCATTATATCCTCCCTAATCCATCGAAGGAGTACAAGATTGATTGATTCATGGTCAAGGGTACAATTGTCCCTTCTATAATTAAGTTAGAACCTTTCCTCGTAATCTTCTAAGGACTCATCTGGCCCTAGGGTCATCCCAAATATCTCTTCTTTTGTCTCATTAGACCTATAATAATCCCTATATTTCTCATTAAAGGCTTGCTGCATTTGTGCCCAGGTAGCGATTTTTCCTCTAGGAAGGCTCATGAACCAATGCAAGGCTGCATTCTTAAGGGTGGAGGGGAACAATTTCAATTTTTGTTCATCATAAGTATAATCATAGGTCCTACAAACCACAAAAAAATTGAACATGAATGTGTCAGGGTCCTTAAAGGCTAGGCCATGGAAGTGTGGGAGAGAAGTGGAGCTAATATTATTCATCTTGTCCCCCCCATTGATCTCTTCGATAGGAAAGAACTCATTTTGCCTATTCCCAGCCATCCTTTGGAAAGGTGATATAGGCTCTTCCTCCCCTATGACTTCTTCCAAACTTTTATTTGCTAACATAAAGTATTATCTAACTCCCCAGTGGTTAGAGTGGGAAGTTCACAATCCAAAGAGAAGGTATGGTTGACTTCTTGAAGAGGCAAGGGTTTTTGGTAGAATTTTCCCTTGATTATCCATAGTCCTACGAGGCATGAAATAATTTGTGTTTTTTTGTGTTTTTTTCTTCTCTATTTTTTTTATTTTTTTTTCAAATCAAACAATGTTGATGCAAAGAAAAAAAAAGATGAAAAAGAAAGGAAACATATAAGTATTAACAACACCTATTTGGACACCTCCCCAACAACGATACCAAAAAGTGATGAGCCTCAGTATTGCAACAAGAGTGTTGCAACCTTCAAGGCTACCAACTTTAATTATCAACTTGTGGTTCATACAATCTTAAGAGGTGGTAGTGTTATATTCATAGTAGGTTGAGTTCTATTCATGCCACGTTCAAGCAATGGATCAAACCAAGGCATACACCAACCACTCTATTAGCTGACTCAATGAAGGAAATTGCATAAAAAGAGAGTTATGTTCTAGATGTAGAAATGGAAATATTATTCTTCTTGAAAAAGGAATGAATATGTTACTTGTTCAAATGTAAATGCTAACCCTAATTGCAGGAATGTAAAGGTTATACTCCTTGCAGAAAAGGAAATATTAGTCTACTTGAATAATGTAAATTCTATGCTACTTGCGGGAATGTAAACACTAATCTAATTGTAAAATGTAAAAGTTGCATTGAAAAGGAAACTCACCTATGCAATGAAAATAACAATGGTTGCAATTGAAACCCTAAAATAAGCATGGATTAGAGAGAAAATTTCCTACTCTACTTTACATGAGCATGAATTCAAAATTTAATCACTATGTTCAAATATATTAGTTTTGTTGATAGAGTTCATTAGGTATTTCATGAGGCAATCAAGAAAATCATCATTGTATATTTAAATTCATAAATATGTCCACCAACCTTAATTGCATAAACATGTTTCACTAAAGAAAAGGCAAGTCCTAAGTGGTCTTTGGTCTTCCTCAATCATGTTTTCAGAGCCTAGGGGACATTATTCAAGGCTAAGAGGAAAAAATCAAGATTTTGGAGAAAATCTAGCCAAGTTTACACAGTGCTACATGATTGCTAAAATATGCTACAAGATGACCCTATTTTTCTATAGGATTGGATCCATAAGTATTCTAAGGGTGAAAAAGGTTATCTAAATGTGGTAAAGGGTAGATGAAGATATGTGAATGTTGTATGATTATTTTTCCAAGATTAACACCTCTCAGAGGCCCATATTGCACAAAAATAAACACACACGGTGTCCTTTAATGACCCAAAAATGTACTTTCGGTGGTAGAGTTTTTAGGGTGTTGTGATGTTAGGAGAAAGATAATGATGATGGTAAGAAGAATGTGGGATTATTAGGCCAACCCTACAAGACAATAGTAGTACTTGCACACTAGACACATAATCCTTTTGAAACTTGAAAAGAATGCCAAACTAATAACCAAATTGCAACAAAATGGAACTAAATAAGAAAGGATGAGTTCATTTTTAATTACATCAAAAGAAAATCTAGCTTGTAGCATGCATATTACCTACATCCGTGAAGGCATAAAGTGGATTGTGATTTAATCACTAAGTATGCAGAAAATAGAGAATGTAAAAGAGCATTAATCTAAGATCTAACAATTACAAAGGAAAGTAACCATATGTTTTTGGCTTGCTAATACATATTCCTCAAGTACACTTCCCACAAGAGTGTTGGTAGGTAGACCTACACTAACAACTTTTAAAAGAAAATTTCTATCAAGAAAGAAAAGAGATGTTGTTAACAAAGGCAATGAATGGATAAAATACACAAAGAGAGACTAGAGCCTTTTGGTTGGGCCCTAACCCAAGGGGACTCAGCTCTATGAAGAAAACTAAGATGAGAGATGAAAATAATCTTTGCATCGATATAAAACATAGTTCAAGTACATCATGTAAAGGAATTGAAATGACAATCCCAAGATACTAGCCCTTAGTGGCTCCTACCGGCTTCAAAAGTTTGAATCCTATTGAGCCCTTAGGCTTGATTATTTATACAAAAATCACTGTGGGGTAGCCTCCTTGGAAAGAGGACCACTTCCATCCAAAATATCTAAAAAGGTAGATCTAGCTCCCATAGATCCTCACAATTCCTTGAGTGTGTCAACTGCTAGCAGATCTTCAAGTTGTAGGTGAATGATTTTAGGGATCAAGTAAAGTTGTAGGTGAGTAAATGTAGGGGAAAATCCTACTACATCTCCTCTAGCTTCCTCCAATATACCTCTACACAGTAAATGCACTCAAATGCACTCTTTTCCTGCACAATAACCACATTTGGCCACGAAATATGACAAACATCCTTTAGTGTCCCTATTAAGCACATTATAGTTAAAAAGATGTTAATAAATGCAAGAAAGAAGGAAATTATAGGTTGAAGGATGGGAAAATGAACCTTATGATATACCTATTAATGGGGCCCATCACGAACTCCTTGTTGGGAAACACCACTCAACCAAAATTTCTTGAATATAATTAAATTAACTATGGAAGCATATATTCATACACAAATTTGCAATATTTTTTATCATGTAACTAAAAATTATAATTATTATGAAATGTCATACTACATTCCATGAAAGTATAAATACATCACATATAAATTTAATTAGATAATAATATCAAAAGTATTAAAAAATACATAACACATAAATAAACAACCATGTACAATATCAAACACTTATCTAATAATAATGAGCCGATTGACTATGATCTATCCATTTTCCACCTAGCCATAGACCATGTGGATCATAGTCTTAACCACAGGTCACCCCTGAGCTAGGATAACAACTCCAATAAACAATTTTAAAACCAATAACACAACCTTGGCAATGGAATCAACCCCAGGAATCTCAATCTCAAGCCACAAGCTCACGTCCCCTTAAATGACACCCAAATGGCACAACCTGAGTCCCTTGGTAGTTCCCACCTTCCAGGGAAACTTATAGTTAGCCGAAATGGTCTCAGCCTATAGCTCCAAGAGATCTATTGTTGTCTAGTGCCCAAGTGCCAAACAACCAAATCAAATAATCCCATAGTCGATACCAGAGCCCAACCAAGACTCACAAACTATCACTAAACCAATATCACACCATAACACCATGGATATTGTTAGTGTCAGTCTTATCATACTGCCATCAGTGATCAAAATTTTCTCTTTTGTATTTTCATAGTAAGAGTCCCATACTGTAAATTTTCAATAATCCATTAGGTCATGGATCCACTGATGGTTGAGGTCACTGCTGTTTTCCCTCATGAAACCTACTTGCTAATCCCTTGCTTATTGTTTTCAGTCAAAATTCATTTTCCTTCTGTAGTTCATTCCATTAGGTTACTAGGGTTTTCTCTCATTAGGTTTTAGGGTTTCCCCCGTAGCTAAATTTGATGGTTGAATGCCAATAAATATCAGCAAAGGCATGAAGATGCCAAATAAACTCAAGCAAAGTGTCAGAAGAATTGAAATCATTTTATCAAAGCTAAATGTAATTTACACGTCAAAACATGTTTTGAGGTGAAAACAGAGTATCTTGTTTTTTATTATCATTTCCTATGTAATTTCATGTTTCTATATGTAATATTGATCCTAAGCTACCCATAAGTCACGGAATTATACTGCCACGCTACAAAGACTACAAAGAAATCAAGGAAACATGAGCAAATCCACCTGCCAAAGCAAAGAATGAAAGGCATTAAAATTAGGGTTTCTAAAAAGGCAAAGAAACATTGGAAAAGTGGGTTTTCAAAAAGAAAAAATTTGAATGTGGTTCATATATAAACTCATTTTATTCTATTTTCACTCCATTGTGTCATTTAATAAATCAAAGGAGCCAAAGGAGAGGAGGAATAAGCAATTTCAAATTCATTTTAGCAAAACAGGGGCAGTGCTGCGCATAGGCAATCGGCGCTACGCTTCTGGAGGATTTTTGCCCGGCACTGCATGTAGGGAGAAGGGCGCTACGCGTAGGGTGGTTTTCCACAGTTCAAATTTCAATGGGCGCTGCACTTAGAGGCTTGTGCTGCACGTCTGTGCAGAGGCGCTGCGCTTAGGGCAGCCAACACCAAAAACACTCTAATCTTCAAATTTTTGCCATATTTCCTCCAAATTTCACCTTGCAAGTAAGTACCAACACCTGGCTTGATGTTTGGTTTGCATATATGAAGTTTTAGACAAGTTTTTCACTCTCTATATAAAACCCTAATTTTCACTATAAAACCCTAGTCATTTGGTTTTTCCCATCATTCAAACTCATAACTAAACCCTACACTTATTATTCCCATCATTTTTATCATATTCTATCACTCATTTATCACTCCCTAAACCTTCCCCTCCCTCTCATACTTTAGCAATAGCTTCCTAAAGACATCCATACCCATCCTTATAAACCTTAGAGCATATCATTCATCCCATACATTGCTAAAACTGTCCAAACTAAGAGAGTTGATAAATCATGGATAGAGGTGATTCTGACTATGATGAGGAGACAGCCAGTGACATTTCAGTGGAAAGAAGAAGGCAATAGAGAAAGCCTCATAAGGGAGGCAAAATCACAATAGAGGAACCAACCAACTTAGCAGAACTATAGGCCTCTCCATTAGCAGTTTCTTGTTTCAGACACCTCGGTTGTTTTGAGTTTTGTGAATTAGTGGAGAAAGTTTAGTTTCATCATGAGTTGGCCAGACTCTTTGTGGCCAACCTACATAACAACAAAGTGACTCTTGCTGGGGTGAATTTCACAGTGTCACCATCAATTATTTCACAGGCAACCAAGATTCCAAAGGTTTGTGAAAATGGTATAAGGCTCAGGACCTAAATGAGCATTACTATGAGCCTTACATCAAGCCTCAGTATAGAAACTTGTTGAAGAGGCTTTTCTCCTTCAAATTCTTGGAGAATAGGCATGTCCCTTTGATGAGGATTATCATCAAATATTTCACTTGTGAGGGTAGTTTTTCCAAGCTATATACCTACGATATCAGACTCCTCATGCACTTCACAAGGGTAAAAATGTTGAACCTCCCTTATTTCTTGTTTAGGAACATTGAAAAAATGGCCTACCTTGTGCAGAAGAAGCCATATCCTTAGCAGATGAACAATATATATCATTATTCCTTAATTAAAATTATTGTCCTTCACCATCTTAGTCTTCTCAATATTCCTTGGGAGGCTTTCATAGCTCATGACATGTTCAGAGGACCTCAGATTCCTCCCTCCATGGTACAAGAGACAGCTGGGCCTTCAACCTAGGTGGAAATAGGAGATGAACACAATGAGACAAAAAATGCTGAGATACTAGTGTTCTTGACATATAAAAGAGGGTCAAGGAAGTTGTTTGCAGCTACCAGGCAGGTGTTTACTCCACAAGGAGTGGAAGGGACCTTGCCTTCTTTATCAATCCATAGGCAAATGTTATCTCCACAAGGCGTGGAAGGGGCTTTGCCTTCTACATCGACAAAACAGGTACAGGTTGAGTAGTTGAGCAAAGGAAAGGAAAAAGTGCAGGAGGAGAACCTTGGTGATGAGGAGGAAAGAGATTTTGACTTGACTGAGCATGAGAAGCCACAACAACACTATACTCATCATGGAGTTGATATCATTGACTTGGAGGCTCAGGATGAAGAAACCATCAAAGACATTGTCATAGAGGAAAGGGAAGCTCAAATACAAACTTTGGTAGACAACTTAGAGCGAGCCAAGTTCATCATCAAATAACTAGAACAGGAGAACAAACAATTAAGTGATAAACAAGTTCTCATGGACCTTGAATTACTCAAGGCAAAGAGGCAAAGTGACAAAGAGGCTCATGTCACTTTGGCTCCTATTGAGCAAGAAATTGAAAATGATAGGGAGACTTGGCTTGAAAGAGTCAACATACATCTTGAAGGGTTCATTGAGAAGGCCAATAGGGATACAAAAATGCTCAAACACATGGCATACCATTACATGATCTACAACAAAATTTGTAACATGAGGATTAGAAAGTTAAAGGCTAGGCTAAGGAGAGCTTTGGAAGGAAAAAATGAGCAAGATAGATTAAATATGTTGGCTGAAGCCTCCCTAGCCCATCAAAGCAGTTGATGATGGTGTCTCATGCCAAATTTGGGCAGCTTTTGAAAAAAATTTGACATTTTGAAATTTTGGAAATTCAAAACACAAGAAATTTGACCACACTAGGGGAATCCAATGCACTAATTATTTGCATTTTTAGATTCAAGGCATCAAGGATAGGCACCCTAGTAATTTTCAGAATTTTCGGAGTAGATTTAGTCTGCCAAAAGATCAAAAAAGACTCAAAATTTGACCTCTCTGCCAGTTTTTCAACACACAGAAGCAACCTTGGAAGAATTAGTTTTTGAGGGGGTAAATGAGCTCCAAATCTAGAAATTCTAGGTGTTCTAGAAACTATACTTAAATACCTTTCCCATGAGCTATCCTGGGCTCAATTTAGATGTTGGGAAGGCTTCCAAATGTTGACTCAAAGTGGCACTGTGTGTAGGACTAGTGGCACTACGCGTAGGGCATTTTTCACTTAGGATGACTTCTTTTGCCTATTTCGCTTATTTTCTTGATTTCTCTCTCATGCAAGTGAATTTGTTGATGTAATTAATTCCATGGATTGTAATTGTAATAGTTAAACACTAGTAGATGGTATATTCATGGAAAAAAAGTGGTTTTGAGGGTAATGAATTTGTTTCCACTCTTGTAGAGGCAAGTTGTTTGACTGCCTAGATTCCTGTTCTTAGTTTAGAAATGGTTGAAACAACTCCTATTCTCATGGATTTGACCCCTGATGGCTAGGATGAGTGGTTTAGATGTCTATATCATGTATTCTCTTTGTCATTTGCAAGGGTTGGATTCCGCTGGATGCTCATGTACTGAACACATATCATTTTGTAGCAGTTTTGACAGGAAACTAATAAAGCTGCAGCTATTTTTATGGGATCCCTTTGGTAGCCTTTAGCTTGTGTTTCTTCTTCTCTTAATATGTTCTCATGTTATTTATGTATGCCTCTTCCATATAATTTCTTCTGATTGGTTGTTTTCAAGTTAGATAGGTGGAATACATTAGGTTTTAATGCTCTGCCTTGGGAAAACACCAATATTTCATGTTTTTCCTTCTGTTTAGGAAGGATTCTTGAATTTATCAAGCCCTTATTAGCTCCTCACTGGTCTAGCCTTTCACCCGATTAAGCTTAAGGTGCTGAAGATCATACCTACCTTGCCCCATAGAATCTCTTGCAATTTTGACTTAGTTTCCCAGACCCAAATTGCCCAGCTCCTCCTGATCTGGCAAAAAATCAACAAATTCAATCAAAACCCTTGAGCTACTATACCTAGCATAAAATCTTGTTCATGATCCAGTCATATTGACTGAGATCCAAAAGGAGAGAGCCCTCTCCTGACCTAGTAGGGCTAGCTACTAGGTTAAGTGTGGTTTGTGGTTACCCTAGAATTGCCTTCCTTCAACCTGAGGTCAATTTAGGCGATAAAAAATATCAATCCATAATTGAAGCCACCAAGCTCTTGAAGCCATTTAGGGGTTCACATAAACGAAGATGCATCCATTCAGTATAGTTAACTGAGTAACCACACCTTGGACAATTTCATAGTCTAGCCTAGGACTCACTCGCTCACTCTCCACCTAGACTAAATCCAGAAATCCATTCACCTAATTACAAAATTACCCTCATAGGAAAAGTACACTTATTTTATCTACATGGCCTTAACTTTCCATGTGACACTCCATGAATCCATGTGGGCCCTCGAGTGTACTTTTCATCAAAAGAAATATCCAACTATTACCTTCTCCCCCAAAGTTTCACCCACCATACTCTTTCTATGGAGCAAGGTTCGCATGAAGCCTTATTTTATTAAGGTAAAATATTTATTATTTTACAATATTCAAATCTTGGCACTCTTGACCTCGTAGACAAAAATGGCATAAAATTGTTTAGGCAACTAGCCCCAAAATCCATCTAAATTCACTACATGGGTATGCAAGCCACATCATATAATTTCATCTCACCAACCTAATAACAAAAAGTACATGTATTTAAATATCAAAATAAGCAGGGATATTACATCCCTCCCCATATTATTTTATACATTGTATTTAGTGCATTGTATATATAAATATGTGCAATATATTAGTAAAAAATGTGAGGGTATTATGCCCTCATAACTTCTTCCTAATCCTAGGTTACATCCTCATGATTGAGCACTATCCATTACACCTTTACCATGCTTATGGATCAATTTCATAGCACCTTGACCTTGTCATCCAAGATTCGCACCAGCTAAACCTAGAAGTCTCTGTGGGATTCCACCTTGATTTTCCAATAAATAATATCATTAGTTCTAGGAACATATTTCTTAAGCAATGATCATGAAGTACATCATGAATATGCAACGATGTAGGTAATGCAAGGATTTATGACACTGGGTCGATCCACTCTAGGATCTCAAGCAACCCACAATATATGGCTGCCAATTTGGCACAATTTACCAATTTTAACGAGCTCTTCCTTTCTTTCACTTTTTGAAATACATGCTCCCTAACGTTGAATTCCCTGCTTGTCCAGTTTCTATCCGCATAATTTTTTTTCCTATCTAGGTTGCTCTCAAATTCTATATGATTTTAGCCACATGTTCCTCCATACCCTTGAGAAACTCTATATCAACCATGATTCTATCCACATGATTTCTAAAACTCATAGGAGTATTACATTTTCTTCCATAGAAGGCCTCAACGAGGCTCATTTTCAATGATATCTAATACCTATTTTTTTATGAAAAATCCACCAAATGAAGGTAGTCCTCCCATTTGGACGGTTTATCTATCATGTACATCCATAACATATCTTCAATTATCTGATTTACTTGACCCATTCATCCATTAGACTCTAGATGTTATGTTATGCTAAAATTTAAACTAGTACCCAGTACTAAAAAATCCCATCCAAAAATAAGATGTGAATTTTGGATCTATATATGAAATTTTTGTGTTAGGTACCCTATGAAGCTTGGAAATTTCCTCCATGTAAATATATATAATATTCACTACTTTATGCACTGATTTTACCAGAATAAAATGAGCAGCCTTAGTGAGCTTGTCTACCACAACCATTATAGAGTCGTGTACTTTTGTTGTTCTGCGTAAATTAGTACTAAAATCAACTGATACTACCTCCCATTTCCACTTAGGAATGGGAATCAGTTGTGGCAAGTCAACTGGGTGCTTGTACTAAGCTTTAACCCTTTGGCATTATAAACATTTGGCTATGTAATTAGGCACTTCCTTCTTTATACTTGTCCAAAAAAATGCTTTCTAACTATTGACAAAGTTTCTTGGTACCTTGGGTGACCAACATATGATACCTTATGCATTTCCTAAAGAATTAGTTCTTTTATTACTAGTACATTTAACACATAAACTCGACCTTTATATAACAAAATCCCATCTTGGCCCATCTCCAAATTTTGGTATTTTTTTTGTACATTATTTTCGTAGGTTATTTCTAATTTCTATATATTGTTGGTCGAAATTCCTAGCCTATAAAATTTTTCTCATTAAATATGTTCTATAGTTGTTGATTGACATGGACCACATAATGTGCACTCTCCAGTTGAGTGCATCAACCACCCGATTTTCTTTCCCTTTGATATATTTAAATTTTAAGTCATATTCAACAAGCAATTCCATCGACTTGATTTTTCATGCTTTTAAATTTGGATATTAAAATAAATGTTGCAGCCCATAATGAACAGTTTGTAATTCAAAGTTTTAGCCCATAAGATAATATCTCAACATTTTAAGTGCGTGAATAATATCTGTAAGCTCCAAATTATGGGAAGCATTATTCTTCTCATGCTCTTTTAATTTTCTAAACTTGTAACAAATTACTTTGCCATTTCACATGACCACTCCACCTAGTGCCACTAGAAACGTCATCTTAAATGATCATTTTCGTTTCAAGTGGCCAGAAACAGTTTCTGGTGAAATGAAACTGTTTCTTTTCCAGTTTCTAGAGAAATGAAACTGTTTCTTCCCTATTTCTAGATAGACTCCAGTTAACTCCAGTTGAATTTATTTTTTCCAAACATGGTTTAAGTCCAGTTCAATTTGTGGTTTAATTCCAGTTGACTTTTGGTTTTCTAGAAGTTACACATGTAGAGTGAGAGAATTGTCGAGTATTGTGAGAGAGAAGTCGAAGAAAAGCACCAGTTGTATTTGTGAGAGAATCTGTGTTGGCTCCAATATTTGCGTTATGCCATTAAACTCTAGCTCTAGACTCTAGTTGAGTAGTTTTATTATTGTGTATTAGAGATTTTTATTTGTTCAGACATTAGTTATCTCTTTTTTTAACTGTGTAGTGATCCACACAAACTAGTGACTTTTTTTTAGTTGTGCAGTTGTTGATGGTTTTTCAAGGATTTAAGCTGAAGATAAGAGCAAACTCATCACTCGTCAGATGTAAGCAAGGACAGATTAGATCCGAATAGCTTCATGCCTTCATCAAGTTATCTTTAGTGGCATCGTCATTTTTATTGTCAAAAGGTACTGTGTACAAACTTTAATCTCTGGTTTTTCTTATGAATGGTGATTGACAAGAGTTTTTCATACAATCTTTTTTCATCTAGCCTCTTTATACAATAGACAAAAGTTCTGGGTTGTAACCTTCTTTGAATTATAGAATTTAGGGTTCCTTTAATTCTTTTATCAAAAGACTTCCATGCTTTGTTGTTCCTACTTGTAGCATGTAGGAATATATATGTAAAAGACCCAGAATAATTTAAGTCCACAATCATCGATTATGTGTAACTTGAAGCATTATGTTTGTGTCATAAAATGCTTTATGGATTATGCAGAGCACTAAGTAGACCCTCATGGCTAAAATAGAATAGCAGGTCCAAAAGGACATTAAGAAAAACAAAAGTACAAGTATCAATGAACTTTCAAAACCATATAATTAAAGGATAAGTATATTGTCATTACTGGCTTCTAGGGATGAAGACAGATCATTCGGCTTCGGTGACGATTTCTTGTAATTCTCTCTGCAATTCAAATACTTCTCTACCTTCATTGTAACTACTATCAAATGCAATATGGTATATGATGTCTGTTGTTAATGCTGTAAACTCAGTATGAACATTAATTTCTTTGTCATGAGAGTCTGCCCGAGCAACCATTTTTTGCCAATTCTCCAGCATGGATGAAATGCAAGAAGCCATCGTCTTAACCAATGTTTTTCATTAGAATAGTAGATAACCAATCTCAATAGAATATTTTAAAATACAACTCATAGGGCCTCCCTAAAAAATAGTTAAGTTATTGTAAATCCTTGTTTAGCAGTAGATAAATTCACAAGTTAAAAATATATTTGACATGTGAGAGAAACACACTCTTGAAAATAAGAGAGAGCATGCCCACATATATAGTTTGCTGCAATTTAAATACAATTGATAACTCATTTTTAGCATTGGTGAATTTGATAAATTCTTTTCCTTTCCATTGTTGAACTTCACTGTAGCAACCGTGGCCCAAAAAAACATGGTATTAAACTCTAATAAAAAACATGATATTAAATTCTAACACAAAAAACATGATATTAAATTAACTAATAGATTAAATTAAAATATAAATATTTCAAAAATGATTTATATATCTATTTTAAAAATACTTTTTAATTTAACAAGAAGATTCTTATTATATTTATTTTATTATGTTTAATTGTCATTAGTAATAAACTAAACTTATCATATATAAAGTTTAATGGTAATCCTTTTAACCAGAAGTTTCTTATTATCTTTATTTTATTGTGTTTAATTGTTATTAGTAATAAACTAAACTTATCGTATATAAATTTTTATGGTAAAGTATTACTATCTAGTTCTAAATGATATAAATAACAATTATATATTATATATTCATCAAAGTCCCTATCATGGACTTTGATGAAGTTTTAGGTACACACATCATACACGAATTATTTGCAACTGGCTTGTACTATTATATTGTGAAGTTGTATGAAAATCTTGAAAATTTACCAACTTTGTGCAAAGTCTTGAGATCTTCTAGATCATAATAGATGAAAATGATCTGCATTATTTGTTGGTTTTAACCCCGTACAGAAATTACCTGCATACGAATTCTAAAACACAGAAAATAAACAATGCGAGAGCATACCACATAAAACATATATACACAGATATTTTCCCCTGGATCACAAAACTTGGACAACCAGCTTGATTTTTCATTATGTTCCTTTCAATGTTACAATACATATTTATACATGTTGAAGCATTCAATACCATGGACCGAAAACCATCGCGTCCAAAACCATGGACTAAAAACCATCGCGTCCAAAACCATGTGTGAAAAATCATGCACAAAACCATAAGTAGGTCCGGCCAACCTAATATAGGTAGGTCCACCCTGGACCCCATAGAGTGGGGTTACTTGCACCCCTCAAATCCCCTGTGACTCCCCCTGCTATGCAATCAGCGCACCGACGGGGGGGCTCCGCCCCCGAGCCCCCCGGTTAACTATGTGGGCTAGTCGTGGAAAGAATATAACACAACCCAACATTGTCCCACTTGTTGTTTTCTTTCCATAGGGATCCATAAGAGAGCTTAGTGATTTATCCAGCCCTGCAATGCCCATTGTTTCTCTACACCAAGAGAACTTCTTAGAGCTCACAAATTTTGTTAATGCATCTGCAGTATTCAAAGTGTCCACCTTTACCAGCAACACCTTTTTGTCTCCTATCATATCCCTCACAAAGTGATACTGAACATCAATGTGCTTTGTCTTTGAATGATATGCAGGGTTCTTTGCCAAGAAAATTTTACTTTGGCTATCAAAGTCTATCCTTATAGCTCCTTGTACTAACCCCATACTTGAACACAATTTCTGCAACCAAACTGCTTCCTTGCTTGCATGAGTGGTTGCCATGTATTCTGCCTCTGTAGTTGATAGTGCCACTACAGATTGTTTCTTACTCATCCAACTGACTGCACTTCAAATAGGTTAAACACATACCCACTTTTAGATCTTATTTGATCCAGATCTCCAGCCCAGTCTGCATCAAGAAAGCCATAGATATCCAACATCTATCCAATCTTGGTCTTCCTTGGTAGCACAAACCATAATCACTAGTGCCACGCAAATACCGAAAACCCGCTTCACTGTTGTCCAGTGCTCCTTCCCTGGTTTTGACATAAACCTGCTCAATACTCCCACTGCATGTGAAATGTCTAGTCTAGTATAGACCATGGCATACATCAAGGTACCGACTGCACTTGCATATGGAACATGGGACATGTCCTCTTCCTCTTCTTGTGTCTTGGGACATTGTTCAACAGATAACCTCACAC
>APFE031594295.1:99615-145390 GCA_000404065.3 Pinus taeda | reverse complement strand
TACCATGGACCGAAAACCATCGCGTCCAAAACCATGGACTGAAAACCATCGCGTCCAAAAAACATGTGCGAAAATCATGCACAAAACCATAGGTGGGTCCGCCCCCCCCATAGGTGGTACCCGTAACCCCATAAAGTGGGGTTACGAGTACCCCTCAAACCCCCTATTAACTATGTGGAAAGAATATAACACAACCCAACATATGGGGCTTTCAAGCTGTTGGAGTAGCAATCTGCACTATTTTCCTAAGTCACACCCGAGATCTTTACCTATCTTCCTATAACGGTTAGTTATCTTTGTGTAAACATGTGCCTTGCATTATATTTAATTATTCATCACATTCATAAGAGTTCGCACAGTAAATAAGTAGTAAACTTGCAATTTATACCCAATAATACATAAAACAAGAAAAGATACACATAAATATGGTAAAGCTTCTCTTTTATTAATTCTTCCCATAGTTACAGACTCGACCCGACCCGTGCACTCAGCTGCAGGGGTCCGCGCACTCAACTCCAAACTACTAGACCTTTGCACACTCAGCTGCAGAGCCTTCTCCTACTCTACGACCCAAAGACATGACTTACACTTTGAATCAATGCTTCTTCAATTTCTTAGACTCATCCTGCTTCCTTCGATTAACTATTTTCTACACTTAGAGCCTTGCTCTATTTATACAATCCCATGGTCCACGAACCATGGGTAGATATTTCAAACTGACATTACATTTGAAAAGTAAGGGAGGATAACCCTATGACACTAATATGACTTCATGCTTCGCGCCCACAAATCATGGAGTCTTTACAATGAACTTTTAGTCAAAACTTGGGCTTTAAGCCCCAAAACATGCCTTGGGGGGATTCCATGCCCAACAGGTCCCCAACATAAACATCGTGACTTGCCCTCGAGTCACTCTATCGGTGCGAAGATCTTCATGAGGAGACCCTCTAAATTTTCTTAAACACTTGCAAGGTCGGCAGCGCACTGAGTCGCTGCCTGCTGAATCTCCTCTACCCATTGTTCTGAGAACGTGGTGTCAAAATTGCTTCCTCGCATCTGTTCTTGCATCCCCTGCATCTATGCGAGCTTGCCTTTAATTGTTGTTGGGATGACGAAGGCCTCATCGATCCAAGGCTGAAAGGGTGCCTTAAAAATTGTTTCTTGGTGTCATGTGATGTCCACTTGCTCTTTCAGCACTTTGGCCTATTGCATTCGTGTGAGCCTTTGAGTGAGGGCCACTGTCTGCGTGGTTCCTTTAACGCTGTCATACTGCTATCGGAGTTCCTATGCCTCTGTCTCTAAGCGTTGGATGTTAGGGTCCTCTTGCAAGTTGGTGACGACCTCGAATAACTCCTCCAACATTCTGGTGCAGTCCCTTACTGCACTGTTGATCTCCTCCATCCCCGATGTAAGAGTGCAGGTGCACTGTTCTCTTACTTCTGGAGCAGTGGATGTCTGCACCTTCAACTACATCTTTGTTATTTGAAGGTTTAGCTCTAGCTAAACCTTGGCCATTTCCTCTCGCACCTCATGCACCCCTACTGCTAATCTATAAGTGCATGTTGGGTTGTGCAATATGCTTTCCACGACTAGCCCACGTAGTTAACCAGGGGTTAGAGGGGGCTTAGAGCCCACCCTTCATTGTGCCGATTGTGTAGCGGGGGGGGGTCATAGGGGGTTTGAGGGATGCAGGTAACCCCCCTCTATGGTGTCCAGAGCAACGCCACAGACAATTTTGTTTTTGGACACTATATTAGTTTGGGCGGACCTACTTATGGTTTTGTGCATGATTTTCACACATGGTTTTCGATGCGATGGTTTTCGGTCCATGGTTTTGGACATGATGGTTTTTTGTCCATGGTATTAGATGCTTTAGCATGTATAAATATGTATTGTAACATTGAAAGGAACATAATGAAAAATCAATCTGGTAGTCCCGGTTTTGGGATCCAGGGGAAAGTCTTTGTGTATATGTGTTTTATGTGTTATGCTCTCGCATTGTTTATTTTTTGTGTTTTAGAATTCATATGCAGGTAATTTTTGTATGGGGTTAAAACGTACATTTGGTATCAGAGCTATTTTGGCTTCAAGGGGACACCTTTCTTGCTAAGGGGTTTCGCTCAGGCCTGTGGTAGACCTTGTTCAATGGGAGATCTGCGAGATCGATTCTGGTGGGGAAAGATGATGGCGAGCAGTGGAAAGATAGAGATCAAGAAATTTAATTTTCAGAGTTTTGAGTTGTGGAAACTCAAGATGGAAGATTTGTTGGTGGATAAAGATCAGTGGATCGCGGTAGATCTGGGTGCTAAGCCAACGGGAGTGTCTGATGAAAAATGGAAGAATTTGGGTCAGAAGGCAAAGAGCACAATATGATTGTGTGTCTCAGATTCAGTATTGCTAAATGTATCAGGGGAAGCTATGACTAAGGCTTTGTGGGACAAGTTGGGGACTTTGTACCAATCTAAGTCTCTGGTGAATAAATTGTTCCTACGGAAAAAGTTGTATAACCTGAGGATGAAAGATGGAGACTCGGTGACAAAGCATCCGAATGCATTTAATACTATGGTAAGTCATTTATTGTCTGTTGATATTAAAATTTCAGATGAAGATAAGTGCATTAGTTTGTTGTGTTCTCTACCAGATTCATGGGATAGTCTAGTTATTGCAATAGGTAGCAATGCAACTACCTTGTAGTTTGATGAAATAGTCTCATCTTTGATGACAAAGGAGATGAGATGGAAAAATATGGAGAGCCATAATGGTGGTGCCTTGTCTGTACAAGGATGGTCCCAGAACATAAACAAAAATAAGTCATCAAGTGGGAGATCTAAATCTAGAGGGAGATCTAAATCTCCAGGAAAACCTGTAAAGGTGGTGTGCTGGAAATGGGGAAGGGAAGGGCACTATAAAAGGGACTGTCAATCTAAAGCTCCTAACAAAGGAAAGGGATCTGATGATGCTCCTTCAGCAGAGGTGAAAACCACCTCAGATGAATGTGGGGATGTGTACTTGGCTTCTTCAAGTACACATGTATATCATGAGGCATGGTTGATTGACTCAGGTGCATCCTTTCACTTCACTCCCCATAGAGAGTGGTTTTGCGAGTATGAGAAATACGATGGTAGTAATGTCTTCTTAAGGGATGATAGGAAGGCTAGAATCATTGGTTGCGGAAAAGTAAAGTTGAAGTTACAGGGTGGAAGGGTTAGAACACTTTTGGGTGTTCTGCATATTCCTAAATTGGCTAGAAATCTGATTTTTGTAAGCAAGCTAGATGATGCAGGTGTAAAAATAGCGTTCGAGAAGGATACCTGCAAAATGGTTTGGGGAGCACTGGTATTGATTTGGGGAGTTCGGATTGGAACTCTATACAAGTTGCAAGGTAGCACTGTTATTGATGGGTGCAACAGTTCTATGGTTCCTGAAAGTGGAGCAGAAAATCTAGTGGTCTCTGGAGAGAAGACCATACTATGGCATCAAAGGCTAGGACATATTGGAGAAAAGGGCCTTCGAATACTTCATGGTAAAGGTATGGTAGAAGGTATGAGTAATAGCTCTCTGGATTTTGATTTCTATGAAAATTGTGTATATGGGAAGCAGAATCAGGTGAGTTTCCCCTCTGGTGGTAAGAGGGCGAAACAAATATTAGAGCTTACTCATAGTGATGTGTTTGGACCTATGAAGGTTCCATCACTAGGTAAGTCTATGTACTATGTATCATTTATGGATGACTTCTCAAGGAATACATGGATATATTTCCTTAAGAAGAAATTTGAAGTCTCTGACAGGTTTAAATAATTTAAGGCTCTGGTGGAAAACCAGACAGAGAAGAAGATAAAGGTGCTAAGGATAGATAACGGTGGAGAGTTTTGCAGTAAGGAATTTGAAGAATTTTGTAAGAAGTTTGGTATAGCACGACAGAAGACTACTCGATACACACCTGAGAAAAATGGAGTTGTAGAAAGAATGAACAAGACATTGATGGAAAGGGCAAGAAGCATGCTCAGTGGTGTTGGGTTAGGACAAGATTTCTGGGCAGAGGTGATGGAGACAACATGTTACCTGGTCAACAGATCACCTTCATCAGCGTTGGAGAATAAGAGTCCACAAGAGGTATGGATTGGTAACAAACACTCTCTTTCACATCTGAGGGTATTTGGATGTGATGCATATGTACATGTTCCAAAGAAGAAAAGAACCAAGTTGGATAGGAAATATGAAAGCTGAATCTTTATTGGGTATAACGATGGTTTAAAGGGTTATAAGCTTTGGAACCCAATAACAAGGAAGGTTGTGTACAGTCGAGATGTGGTGTTCAGAGAGATGAAAGATGTTATTAAACATGAAGTCCAACCAAAGGAACCTGAGAAGTTAGAGTTTGAGCTTAAGGAGGAAGAATCAGACTCTATACCAAAGGAGGAATCAGAAGATGAAGAGCCACAAACTCCGGGTGTGAGAAGATCAGCTTGAGAAAGAAGGCAACCGAAAATGTATAGTCCATCTGCTTTCTGTTCAAATTTTGCTTTATTTGTTACTGATGATGATCCCAGAACTGTGAAGGAAGCAGTAGATTTAGAGGATGGAAAACTCTAGAAAGAGGCCATGGTTGATGAAATGGCATCTTTGCACAAAAATGAGGGTTGGGATCTCGTGGAGTTGTTGGTTGGAAGGAAACCCATTGGCAGCAAATGGGTGTTCAAGAGGAAGACACATGCAGAAGGAAAGGTGGAGAAATACAAAGCTCCATTGCTAGCAAAAGGTTATTCCCAAGTGACGAAAATTGATTTTGATGATATTTTTTCTCATGTTGCCAAGGTTACTTCTATTAGATTACTTTTATCTGTTGTTGCTACTTTTGATTTTGAGGTAGAATAGATGGATGTGAAGATAGTATTTTTTCATGGGGATCCGGAAGAGGAGATCTACATGAAGCAACCTGAAGGCTTTGTTGTGAAGGGTAAGAAAGAACTAGTATGCAAGTTAAAGAAGTCTTTGTATGGGTTAAAATAGTCACCAAGAATGTGGTATCAAAAATTTGATACATTTATACAGGGAATTGGCTTCACCAGAAGCAAAGAAGATCATTGTGTGTATTTTAAATTAATTGTTGAACGTGTTATTTATTTGGTCTTGTATATGGATGATATGTTGTTGGTTGGAAATGATAAAGAAATTATCTAGGATTTGAATACCCAATTGTCCTTCAAATTCAACATGAAAGATCTTGGTGCTGCAAACTATATTTTAGGCATGGAAATTACAAGAGATTGGGTAAAGAGGAATATCTGGTTAAAATAGAGAAATTATGTCGAGACAATATTGCAGAGATTTACTATGCAGGATAGTAAACCGGGGAAGGTTCCTATTCTTGTAGGTGTAAAGTTATCTTTTGAACAGTGTCCCGAGACACAAGAAGAGGAAGAGGACATGCCTCGTGTTCCATATGCAAGTGCAGTCAGTAGCCTGATGTATGCAATGGTCTATACTAGATTAGAAATTTCACATATAGTGGGAGTATTGAGAAGGTTTATGTCAAAACCAGGAAAGGAGCATTGGACAGTAGTGAAGCGGGTTTTCAGGTATGTGCGTGGCACTAGTGATTATGGTTTGTGCTACCAAGGAAGACCACAATTGGACAGAGTGTTGGATATTCGTGGCTTTGTTGATGCAGACTGGGCTGGAGATCTGGATCAGAGAAGATATACAAGTGGGTATGTGTTTAACCTATTTGTAGGTGTAGTGAGTTGGATGAGTAAGAAACAATCTGTAATGGCACTATCAAGTACAGAGGCATAATACATGGTAGCCACTCATACAAGCAAGGAATCAGTTTGGTTGTAGAGATTGTATTCAAGTATGGGGTTAGTACAGGGAGATATGAGGATAGGCTGACAGCCAAAGTACAATTTTCTTGGCAAAGAACCCTACATATTATTCAATGACAAAGCACATTGATGTTCAATATCACTTTGTGAGGGATATGATAAGTGGCAAAAAGGTGTTGCTGGTAAAGGTGGACACTTTGAAGAATACTGCAGATGCATTGACAAAATCTTTGAGCTCTGAGAAGTTCTCTTGGTGTAGAGAAACAATGGGCATTGCAAGGCTGGATAAATGACTAAGCTCTCTTGTGGCCCCTTGTGGAAAGAAAACAACAAGTGGGAGAATGTTAGGTTGTGTTATATTCTTTCCATGACTAGCCCACATAGTTAACTAGGGGGTTATAGGGGGGGTGAAGACCCCCCCCCTTCATTGTGTTGATTGCGTAGCAAGGGGGTCATAGGGGTTTTGAGGAGTGTAGGTAACCCCCCTCTATGGAGTCCAGGGTAGTGCCCCAGAAAATATTGTTTTTGGACCCTATATTAGGTTGGGTGGACCTACCTATGGTTTTGTGCATGACTTTCGCACATGGTTTTGGACATGATCGTTTTTGGTCCATGGTATTGGATGCTTCGGCATGTATAAATATGTATTGTAACATTGAAAGGAACATAATGAAAAATCAATCTAATAGTCCCAGTTTTGGCCAGCTGAGGGACCATCTGGCAGGCTTCTTCCAGTACCTGTCCCATCTACCTATTCTACAACAAAACCTCATCGCGTTGCAAGCTCAACTGCTCCATGTTGATCTTCTACTCACTCAGCACCTGTAATGTGCGAGTCTCCCTAGCCTGCAGTTTTGCAATAATCCCATCTCGCAGAACATTGAGCATCTTCCATGGGAGTGCAGCCATGTTGATCCCGATGCCTTTCAGTGCACTAACCATAGGCCTATCGGCCTCATTTGTTGTAACCAGTGCCCATTCTGGTAGCATTATTGTGTTGGTTTTCCAAGCATGTAGCATTTGCTTAGCTGCAGCTATCCCTGTTGCGAGGCTGGTCGAAAGAGGACCATCCTAAGGAGTGTGCACCTAAAACTCTTGAATATACACTTGGAGGGCCCCCAACATAATCTGATTCTCCTCCGCAAAGTTCTGGAGGGTCTCGGTGGTGATGTCACACACCGTCTCACCGATGTCATGCAGATCCCCCTCAATAAGGGTGATCGGGTTGATAGACATTTTAGATCCTTTGACCTTCTTGCATGGCACCATCCACTCTCTCAGGCGCTAGCGCTTCAATATGATTGACACTATTTGTGGGTCCGTGCTGCCCTCTTCTTCCTCTGTTTCCATTTCTTTCTCCTTCTCTGGCAGAGGCGACTTCTGGCCCTCGCGCGCCTTCTCTATTTCTTTTTGTGTTGCTGCTGCTGCGACCTTTTTCTATTCTGATGCTGCCTACACAGCGTACCGTGCGTCCTGCTCTTTTGCTACTGCTACTTCTTGCCTTCTCTTTTCTACCAACTACACCATATGCAGTTTTTCCTCCTCTTTCTTCTTCTGCACAACAAAATTCTCCATTGTGATGTCTGGGGTGCACCACTCTAGCGGCCATGTTTCCAGTACATCGAAAATCACATCATCTATGGCTATGAAGGGTAGTTCTCTCCATTTCTTCATAGGGTCATTGCACGCCATGAGGTATATGTGGTGGAAGTCTTTTTTAAATTCTACAAAGCTTTGGGTGATAACTGCAGCTTGCGATTAACCCCAATTCTAAAGCTCATTTCCATGAACACCCAGAATATCTTGCTGTCGCGGATCCGGTTCACATCCTTCATGGACCACAGTGAAGCATACTTTGCGACCTCCGAGAGATCCCTTGCAACTGTGGGGAACTGGCTGTCCTCCAGAAATTTCCCCGCTACCAACACTATGGATAGTAGAAGCCATGCATAGTGGAACATTTTTCTTTGTTCCTGTGCCTTGCAGGAATTTTCTAGGAACTCCTTACACAAGAACTTAGAATAGTTAAACTAGACTCCCTCCGTGCACTACTTAGCAAGTGCAACCACCTACGTGGGTACCTCATCCACGCGACACTTCCGCATGACCTTACCCACCAGCATTTGAGTCACCACCCTAACTGCTTTGTTGTTGATACTAGAGATCGCGTAACCCTCTTCTCCTTTTCTAGCTTGTATTTCTTCTTCATGGCCTCCACGATGGCCAAATCACTGCTCTTCCCCTCCGAGATGTCTACGGGATCCTCTCCTTTACATAGGAGTTGGGGTAATGCGATGGATTAAGTGGTCCGTGATGGGGATGGGCTCCTCTAGCCACAAACACCCACCATGCACCTGGTAGATCAACTGCCTAATGATGAAGATCATCACTGGGGCATGGTGGGAATGTGGCACCTAGAGCAGGTTTAATAACCCTGCCTTTTCCAGTCCATGTAACCATTTTCATGACTCCAATTCAATAACCCCTACTGTAGTGTTCTTCTTTGGCTTCATGAGCTCCGTAGTCTCTAGGTGAGGGAATTTATCATGGTCAATGAGATCCCAATCCTCAAACTTCAACTTCAGCATCCGTCCCAGGTGTGTGCCCTCAAAGATGATGCTGTCTGGGAGGAGCAGAGTCTGGAGAAAGCTCTTTCTTTTGTTGATGTCATTGGGCACTTTTTCCTTCCCCTTCCGTGGGGGGATATATGTGGGCGGCTTTTGTCTTCTACAATTATGAGGTCCTCCAGGTATTCTCCCTCCTCGTCGGTTTCCAAGTTAATTGCTTTCCATTTTTCCTCCATCGTCAGTCTGGTGCGTAGTGGGTTTCACGGGGACACATCCACTGGAATCATTGGTTGTTTGTCTTTCCTCGACCTAGGTGTGCGCAGTTATTTAGGGATTTCCACCACAATCCTAGTGCCTTCAGGGGCATCCTCGATGGTCAAGGCCTGCGCAGCCTCTTCGGCAATCATCTCTGCAATTTCCCTAACTTCTTCAGCTGCTGCCATCTTGCTCATCTAGAAACCTCTCAATTGCTCAATTAGGGGCTCAATCAATGCTCTGCACAAGGAAGACAGGTCTCAGCTCAAAATACATCAGGCATATCATAACTTAATTCACAAATTACCAAGTGTTGTTTGTTGGGAAACCCTTTGTAATTTATAGCGTCTTTTGAATTTGAATTCGATCGTTGCCCCCAAATATGGTCCATTAATGCAAAATTGGTGGCAGATTTTCCCAAATCTTGCCCATAAAGCGTGTCTTAAATGCCTTCCGCTCGCTCCATATGGTCTCAAGTCAAGCATCACATCATGCATAGTGACTGCAACTGTCACTTTCCATCCAACCCATGCGGTAGTGCAATCCCCCTTGCGTGGTCGCGGACCTTGTGACATTTTGCTCCTGTGCGTAGCTCCAACATCATGCAACTCCTGGGTAGAGTATTTTATAATCCCGCACCTCCTTTCAACTGCCTGGAGTGCTAAGACTATACTTCCCACGGCTAGTCAGGTGGCCGCACCACCTGTATAAGGTTCCAACCGGTCATCCGTGACTTTTCCTAGAACAAATCCATCTTTTGGTCTTACTGTCTACGTCACACACTTTATCATCTGCAGCACGCCACCATGGGTGATCCCTTTAGTAATATGTTTTCCAATCCAGGGCATCATGTTGATAAACTCTTGGCGGTATTCCCCAAATTCGTCAATGTAATTGTGTGTACCTTGTTTTATCACCCTGATTTTCTTATCGAGAAAATCCTTCTTTATTTCGTCCTCAAACTTCTTGACTTCCACTTCCACTAGAGCACTTTTCTCCCTTAGTCACACCCTTTCTTTCACAAGTTTTTGGAGAATAAGATCAGCCTATCAGATTTCTTCCTTTGCTCCCAAGCATTCTGCTTTGTTTAGCTGCGCGATCCCTTCTTCCAAGGCTCTGCGAGCCATCATATCTACCGGCGCTACTATGCGCAGACAAGGAATTTTATACTCTATGGGGATTACAACATTCACTCCATACTCCAGCCTCCGAGGCGTCTACTCCATTAGTTTCTTGTATGTGGTCCTATAAGCCCACAGAACCGCTGGTACATGCTGGTCCCAATCAGTTTGTTTTGCATTATATACCTTATTCAGCACTTCACATACTTTGTTAAAGGCTTCTACGTGGATAAACTTCTACACATGCATTCTTTCCACACTCTATTGTTCCAATCGGAGGGGTCATTCACGCAATTACCTCACCCGCACATGCTTACTGACTGTGCCTCCTAACGCAAAGGTTGTGTGCATCCGCGTAGGTTTTTTAAGATATGCCTGTATCCATCTGGACAGGTGTGCATATAGATCATTCCGTCTGGCAATATTGTCTGTTGTTCACATCTCAAGCTTCCCAAACCATATGCGCATCATTTTCCTACATTCATGCCAATCCTCAAAGCTTCCTTGGTGCATGCCCCACCACCTCATGGGTGTAGTGCATAGTACCCATTTCAATGCCTCGAAATGTTGTTGTTCCAGCACCTCCCCTTCAAATCTACTCAGGAAGTCATCTACCTCACTCAACCCATCATACGTAGGAAGATCTCTTACCTCCCTTGATATGCAGTGAAGCGATCTTTTCATCATGTTGCAATTCAGGGTGGTTACCTTGTGTAATCAGTTATGCCATGGCTCTATCTCTTCATCCAAATCTGATGTACAGGAGCTTTCACGCTCCGTTGAGATTCATCCATCCGTGGTGGGATTTACCCAGTCTTGCTCTTGCACGATTATCTTGTAGATGCAATCAAAGTCGTCGTCGCTTTCATATTTGTGAACTGGCTCCATGTAGTGCAATCCTTCTGCAGGGTCCAATGGTACAACTACGTGCAGAGACATTTTCTCGAAAATCATCTTTTGCTTCTTCAGATTTATCACCCTATTCATGTCAGTGGCCCAATCTATCCCTAATAGTGCATGGTAGGGATTTCTATCATCAACAATCTCTATCACTTCAAAATCTACCAGCATGCTTGCTCCTTCAATATCCACAATGATCCCCTGTAGTCTTCCCATAGGTAGGATCTTTTGCTGGTTCACCATTCGCAGTTGGATAGGAGACCATTACAACATAGGCCTTCCCATGTGCTCCCATGTCTGCTTCAACATAACATTCGCATCCAATCCTAGGTCCAAAATCACTTGGTCCATCTCATATTCCCCAATTTGTGTGGTCAACCTCATTTCTCTTCATGTCCTTGTCACATTCTTTCCAACCTTCCCGACTACACATAGTTCTCCTAGTGTGGTCCCTGCGCATCTATTTATGAGTTCCTACAGCCCCTTTACAGCCTTTCTATCATGCAACATTAGCATGCATGTTTCCAGGAATGTTGTAAGCATCGATGGGTCCATGTCCATGGCTGGCTTTAGTTTATCTTTACTTCTTGAAGTGGAGGCATCAGCGAAGCTCTTCCTAGCTTCCATGAAGGTTTGCTTAGCATGCTCCAAATCAAACTCTGGTTCTTTCGTCGGAGCCTTGTGAACCCAACTACTCTCTTCAGGTTGCTCACTTTTATCATCCCCTGTCGTAATTCCACTTTGGAGCACAATGTTCACATCAGGTTCTTCCTCGTGTGGCTTAGACCTCATCATTTGCAGGTTCTGAGTCAGGTGAGGTTGGAACACTCCTTTGTTGCGCAACTGCCCTATCAGTGTGGGACAATCCTCCATCTCATGATCAAACAATGTACAATACAAGCATGATGGATGCATCGGGCATAATGTCCTGACCCTCCACAATTGTAACATATTAGCTGTCTGCGACCTCTTCGAAGTCCTCCTCCACCTCGGCCTCGTCTGCACCCCTAAAATCTGGTTCGCCCCATCCCTGCATTCTGGTCAAGGGGCCATGTTTCCATTTGGACTCTGTAAGTGGGATTCTTATCTATCATCAATTCATAACTTCTACAGGCGCTCTCATCATGTCCCACTGATCTACAGAAATTACAGAACAACTGTTGTGAATTCTGAGTGTACTTCTAAAACAGATGGCAGTTGTCTGTAGCATGCTTTCCTTCTATTTGACAAATCGCGCACCAAAATGCAGGTACCATGCTGGGTCCTACTTGTACCTCTGGTCTCAATGGCATTGGTCCTCCTCCCATGAGGTAATTCGCTAACACTAGGCAGTGGTCCTTGTCATGACCCTGACCCTTACATTTAACACACCATACTTTGTTGCATACTTTTGGGAGAGTTGTCCTGTCCTGTTTCAAACTCTGCATCTCAAGGCACAAGTTTTTCAACTACACATGGATCTATTGAACTCCCAGGTTAGGATCCTGTATCAGGGTCTCATGCAGTCTCATCACGATTTCCAAGGCCTCGGCCTAAGTTTTTAGCCTCTATTATGATAGTGTGTTCCTTAAATGTAGCGTTAGCGATGCCACAAACCATTTGCGGTGTTGTCCATCCATCAAATTCATGTTAGCTTCGTGAATTATGCACTTTAGTCTTTGATCCAACTCCCAAGGAGTCTCTCCTGGTAGCATTGTGATCTCCTTGAACCCAATGGTCAACTTCACTTCCGACTTCATCTTGCTAAATTCTTTCTTCAATGCAGTTTAGATGTCTGTGATCCCTGCATTCGAATTGTCATTAGAAAGCTTAATGTACCAGGTTAGCGTGCAATCCTACAGAGTGCTGACCAACGTTGCTTTCTTTATATTGTCATCTGTAACTCCCTACGCTTCCCATACAGCTTTTATCACGAACCAAAACTAGTCCGGGACTTCGTTTCCTACTCCCTTGGACACTGGCAACTTTATTGCGCTTGCCATATTAACTCGCGGTGGTGGTGAAGGTGGTATGGGCAAAGATGGGGGTGAAGACGGTGAAGCTAGTAGTGGTGTGGGTTGTAGTGGTATGCATGGAATCCTCTACCTTATCAGATTGATCACACTTCTTGGTGAGACCTTCATGAGCTCTTCCTCGTTCCCTCGTGGAGGTGAAATCAAGAGGTCAGTTTCTAGCTCTGCACTACCTTCGTTTCTGTAAATTCTCCCATTTCGTGTAGCCCCAAAAATCAATGTATTCGCATAATCTACTTTTCACATAGTAGCATTTTAATCCAAGTGTTCAGAGACTTAACATACTTACCTCGTTGTCCTTTGAGGAAGCGTCGTTTTTCCTTACTATAGCTGACTGAAGTATCTACCACGAACTCAGTGATGAACCGTCTTATAATTCAATCGAGCCAGTGATCAACATCGTGCGTGATCTTATCCTCCAATGCTTCGAATTGATGCACCAACTCTGGGGTCCACATAATAGGTCTGTCGAGCTTGCACCTTCCCTAGCTATCTGCTAGCTTCACGATCCACTCTTATAGCTCAATAGGGAATGATGCGAAGAAAATTTCATGGATCTCTGTGTACAGGTAGCAATTTAACCACTCTTCTTTTGATAGTCATGGATTCCTATTCTCCTGCGCCGTGAAACCGTGAATCTTCCTATCCAACCAATCTTCAATTTCTTTCTTAGTTGGATTCTAGTGATATGACATCAGACATCTATATGAAGATCCTGGTCCCGGCAAAGGAACCATTTGTTGGCTTGTTGAGGCCTAGCCTAGGTTCGAAGTTAATTAGCCAAACAAATCCGTGTACTACTGGCCCTTTCGGCAATAGTCCGTAGAGTGCAGATTGAGGTCTCACCCGAAGTAGTATGGGGGGCTGCTGGAACCAGGTTTCCACACGCTTGAGATGTCTGAGGGGTTGATTTGGTCCAACTAAGAGTCTCTTCATGTAGGTTACTTCGCGCACTTCCCTGGCCTTTTCACCCTGATATATTCACCTTCGCACAGCCCTAAACAGGGGTTGTGGGGCTTTCGCACTCCTGGAGAAGCAATCTGCACTATTTCTGTAAGTCACACTTGAGATCTTTACCTATCTTCTTGTAACAATTAGTTATCTTTGCGTAAACAGATGCCTTGTATTATATTTACTTATTCAACACATTCATAAGAGTTCACGCAGTAAATAAAGAGTAAACTTGCAATTCATATCCAATAATACATAAAATAGGAAAACATACACATAAATATGGTAAAACTTCTCTTTTACTAATTCTTCCCATAGTTACAGACTCGACCTAGCCTGTGCACTCTGCTGCAGGGGTCCATGCACTCAGCTGTAATACTAGGCCTCTGCACACTTAGCTATAGAGCCTTCTCCTACTCTACGGCCCAAAGACACGACTTATACTTCGACTCAATTCTTCTTCAATTTCTTAGACTCATCCTGCTTCTTTCGATTAATTGTTTTCTACACTTAGAACCTTTCTCTATTTATACAATCCCATGGTCTGCAGACCATGGGTAGATCTTTCAAACTGATATTAGATTACAAAAATAAGGGTAGACAACCCTATGACTCTATTATGACTTCGCACTCCGTACCCACAAATCGTGGAGTCTTTACAATGAAATTTTAGTCAAAACTTGGGCTTTAAGCCCCAAAACATGCCTTGGCAGGATTCCACACCCAACATGCATACAATACACCTAAATTTTTCGAACAGGGACTATCCTCTTACAATTTCACTTGAAGCAATCCATCACCACGGCCCATCCCATACATAGAAGGCACCAACAATCATAGAGATAATAAAAAACTATAGTTATCAAGACTCAAAATTCCAATACAATGAAATAGGGTTGAAGAATGGCACATTGGCATATGCAGAGTAGTGTGCTCTAAGTGATTTGGTCCTATGATGTTGTGATGGGAACAAAATAACAAATCCAATTGGAGAGAAAAAGTTTATTCTTGAAATTCATGGTGGTTGTATAGAACTTAATGTCTTATTACACACATCATTATCTTTCAATAATCATAGGTTTTTTCTTTGGAACGCTGCTGAGCTGCTAAACCAGAAAACTGTAGATTTTGTTGCTCTTCATCATGGATGTAGGCTAGTTTTCTTAATTCTTTAAAAGCATGCATTGTTTCTTCATCAAATCCTCCTACAAACTGCAATTTAGATAGAAATATAACAAGAGAAGAATCATTAATAAAGCTAGTATAAAAGTATTTCAAATCATAAAGTCCTTGTCAAGGTTGTCCCTGTACGCCTTTGCAAATATGCTAGCCTTTTCTTGAACTACTTTAGCTACTCCTCTTCACTATTCATGAATGAGGAGTAAGGTCATCATCATTGGTCTTCCCTACCTTAGCAGCTTGGGTTGCAACCCTCTCTCTGTCACGATCTCATTGATTTCCATGTGTCATGGTGAAAAATTGAGCTTGAAATACAACTTTTGAATGCATTGTCACTAGCCTAGAAGGGCTTCAACAATATTCTTTTATAAAATAGTATGATAGGTACTCCACACTTGTCAAATGGAGATAATATTATTTGAACCAATAATATATATATATATATATATATAATATATATATATATATATATATATATATATATATAAATATTATATATATATATATATAATATATAATAATATATATATATATATATATTATAATAGATATAGATATAGATATAGATATAGATATATATCTCAAACAAGAAAAGGAAAGAGAAATCTTAGAGGAATTGATATTAATCTCCCCATTGCCTTTAGAATTCAATACTTGGCTTTTGAAAACAAGATACATACAAATGAAATACTACATATTCGATATTATATGCACATTGTAGATGATGTTTCCATTGCTCAAGCATCATAAAAATTTGTCATCAACCTTCCATCATACAGTACATCAAACTATACATGTGAATAAATTTATCTCTTCAAATTTTTAGTTAATTATATTTTTCTAATTAGGTGTCAAATTTTTTTTTGTAACTAATTTTAAAATATAAATTGTGCATATTAAAATTGGTTGCAGTGGAGAATCCTCTATTTTTTATTCCACTTATTTCCCAATACAATGGAAAATTTTTTATCAATGTCACAAAGTATACCACCCCTTTCCCAATAGAAATCTTCCATAGAGGCATCCAAAGCAATCCAAAGCAAAGAATATCAAGAAGAAAAAAAATCCTTTTAGGCAAGGTTATGGGTAGCTGTGAAATGCACTCAATCGTATAGTGAAGGATCAAGTGGATAATCTGGTTCAAAGGTTTGGTTGTACCCTTATTGTAAAAAACAAAAATTGGGGAATGTAGGAAGAGTTCGATGGCATTTACTTGGAATGAGGAAAAAAGAACAATCAACTTTATGTTAGAGTGTACCTAAACAGAGAAAGCTTCTCTAATTAAGAAATTTAATGAACTTGAAAAGCTAAGACATATTGCTAAAAGTTTAGTTCAAACCAACAATAATCCTAGTGGATTGATAGTTGGCAATCCACACTCTTGTTCTCAACATCATGTTTCTGTTTCCCGCCTTGAAAACTTATGGCATGTAAAACAGAGGGGAAATCTCAATGCATCCATTGGACGATTTTTTTTTCCGCAAATGTAATAGCTTTCAATGTTTGTAGGTATCCTTATTGGAAGGAAATGGTAAGGGATCCAGTTAACAATGCTTCTAAAGGTTACAAGTCTCCTAGTTATGAAAAGATGAGGACAACCGTGTTATCTGAAGAGAGGGCTCGGGTTGAAGATAGACTTCAAGACATTAAAGATAGTTGGAAGGAATCTAGGGTCTACGTTGTCTCAGATGGTTGAACAGATGTTAACCATCGTGACCTTATCAATACTTTGGTTTCTAGCCCAAAAGGAGTTATGTTCCTAAAATCCTATAATATTACAGGAAAGACAAAAGATGGTCCATATCTAATGGATTTCCTAAAAGAGGCAATAGAGGAGGTTAGAAGAGAAAACATGGTCCAAATTGTTACAGATAGTGCCTCAAACAATTTCCTTGTTGGTGGATTGATTGAGGATGAACATCCAACAATTTTTTGGACTTCTTGTTTTGTGCACTACTTGAATTTTCTCCTGAAAGATATTAATAACATTTCATGGATTGATAAAACTATAATTGAAGCAAAGATGCTACAACACTTTATTGTTAATCATGCATCATCCATAGAAATTTATAGTAAATATGCAAATTTTCAGCTTCTTCGATGTGCCGAGACTATATTTGCATTTTCATTCATTATACTTGAATGCCTTATTGAAATGCATCAATCTTTGAGAGAGATGGTGGTATCAATGGATTGGAAAAGGTGGAAGGGTTCTCATACTAAAGATGGCCTAAAAGTTGAGGACATTATTATTGGCCTTTCTTCAGAGAATTTTTCAAGGAGAGTGTAGGATATTGTCACCCTTACTACACCTATTGTTTCCATCCTTCACATATTTGATAGTGATCAACCATGCTTAAGGGATGTGTTTGAGAGCATGGAACAAATGAGATAGAAGCTTCATGACATAATGGAAGATGAAAATTCTAGGATTGATAAAGACACCAAAAATGAAGTGTGGGAACTTAGTTTGACAAGGTGGAAAATGCTTCATAGCCCTCTTAATTCAATTTCATTCTTACTCAATCCTAAATGTTTTCATAAGAAACCATCATGAGATGTAGAGTTGATGCAAAACTGGAACACTTTTATAAGTAGGTGTTATAATCGTCAGGATCACATTGCTTCACAATTTGAGTTAGGAAAGTATTTGAGATCAAAAGACCACTTTGCAAATGAATATTGTGCATACAATAGACAATAACTTAGACCCATCGACTTCTGGACACAATATGGTACAGGGACCCCCTTGCTTCATCGGTTGGCTATCCATTTGCTTTCATATGTATTATTAATAAAAAATACCTTTAATGTATTGATTTATGGTTTAAACAATTAATTCTAATGCTAATTTTGGATTATTTCTCTTTTAAGATTTCAATTGACTATGGCTAACATAATTTTAATTTTATTTTACAGGTGACTAGTTCCTCTGCATGAGAAAGAAATTGGAGTGAATATGCTTTCATCGATTCAACAAAGAGGAATCACCTAGGGACAAAAATGGCACAAGATTTGGTGTTTGTACACACAAATCTATGTTTGTTATCTCGACAACAACTACAATACAAAACTGGACCCACAAGAATGTGGGATTACAATGGTTCACAAGATGATGCAAATGATGGGCTTCCACTTGAGGTGCTACAAGACAATGCTGAAGACATGATTCATGATACCATGAAGTTTATTGACCAAAATAATTCTTTTGGAATTGGCTCAAGCTCAACAAGTATTACAGAAAATGAGCTTGAAAATATAGATTATTAGGTTTACTTGCATTTTGATATGAATTGTTGGAAGTGACTTTAGAAATACATATATATTAAAAAGTATACATTTAATTATTTATATTTCAAATCTCTTATTTTTATCAATGTTTTGTATTTTCTTGGAATTAACGATGGCTAAATTTTTGGATCTATAAAATTATCACTTCTTTCTTAAAACTAAATCAGTATTTATGAATGTTTCTTTACAATTTCATAAGAAGAAAAATTGCATGTTTATGATTAATTAATTTTTTATATTGTTCACCTTTAATATTGTGTTTTTCTCTCTCCTCATTTCTTATATGTGAAACTAAACTTCGTTTCTCATACCATTCTCGTTTCCCATTTCATTTCCCATTTCTAGTTTCTGTTAACACAGGGAGTGCCTCTAATTTCTTTCAACTCCTGGCTCGCAAAGAGATGCTTGTAAATCTTGAGGTCACCTGTGGAAGCCATGAGAAAAAACATAAAACAATTAGCCAGAGGAAGAAAAGAACCTTAAGAAATAGAAGTACTCAAAACTGTTAGATCTGTAAGATGTGAAAACTACCTGCAATCGAGAATTGGCAGAGATGGGTGAAAAACCGAGTCGTTGAGGCAAATTACAAACATGGAAACCCTAACGTGAGTCGGTAGAATGAATGATCGACTCTCGGATCCCGAGAGTGAGTTGGTTAGGCTTAAACATACCCTTACAGTCTATGTCATTAGATCAAATGGCGCGAAGATAAATGATGGACATTAAACCAAGTGTCTCACAAATGTATGTAAAATTTAATTAAAAGTACTCTTGAGAACCAAGAAATATCATTACTGAGGATATTAATCTAGTGAATTCTCAAGAGGGTACTAATTTGAAATTTACTGAGACTTAACCATGGTGCATAGAGGGTATGCGACCCCAGTAAGTAATCATGTCACATGTCTAGAGAAATAATGAATAGAAGTTACATAAATGCAAAAGAATTTCTAGATGTGGTAAATCTATTACATAATTTTTTGTTTGGATGTCATTTATGAGTATGTTGATCATAATATAATGCAACTTGCAATACTAATGAGCAGAGTGTTTAATTGGTGTGACAAGGAGTGTAGGTACGATGGTAAAACCATGTAGAATGATATATGGTAAATATAATTTCTCTTAGTGTTCAATCAACCCTAACATGAATCTTTCAGAACTTAATGGTGTAAACAATAAGGACAAAGGAGTTTAAATATTTGTATGTTATGTACCATATTCATTGTTATAGATATAATTTAAAAAAATAAAAATATGGGGGTAACTTGTATGTGTAGCATAAGATATGTTAATTGAATTGAGATAATCGAAAATCTAAAACTTTAAATAGGAAATTTTAAAATCTTTAATAGAGTATTGAACGTACAAACAAATTTAAGAAAAAATGTATTAAGCATGTCTTTCAGATTAATCACATCAGTATTATTTGGTCAAACCACTAATAGGATTTCCCCCACATTCTAAAAAAGAATAATGTCTCCTCTACTTTCAAGCCTCTTAATACCATTAGGAATTCTCCTAGATCCGTTAAAGACCCTATTGACCCAAGGACATGAAAGGAGTCTACTCGATCCCATGTTCATGTGGGGTTCCCTATATTGGGGAGACCAGTCACTGTATTAAACAGAGAATCCAAGAGCATGTTGCAGACATTAGGCACAACCGATCTTGCTAATCAACTCTTGCAGAGCATGTAGAGAGATATAAGCACCATGTTTGCATTGAAGTGCGAAGGTAATTGTCAGGGTTGATCATTTCCACCATAAGAAGCTAAGAGAGGCTATTGAGATTAAGAAACATGCTAATAATCAAAATATGGATGATGGGTGGAAATTGAGTAAGTTGGATTCCAACTATTTTATCTTGATTATTCCCTTTTTTTTAGATAATGAGTAATTTCATATATGTATAAACTATTGTTAAATATTATATTTTTATTTTTATTTGTCTATTTATTGATTTATTTATGAAGTAGATAATATAGGTTAGTTAATATTTTTATTTGTTTAATTTGACTCTAGTGATTTTAATAATAAAAAATGGTTATTAACCCATAAACAAACTCCCTCATCACTATATCACACTTTAATACTACGTTCAATACTATTATATTTAATGAAATAGCACAATACCAGTTTATGTTGATATTTTAATTCTGTGTTTGATTGACCTCTAGTCACTTCCTATAAATAAACATTGCGTTATTACTACCATCAAAACAACACTCATATACCCAATCAATTCAAATATTTAGTCATAAATAATTTCTTGTTTGGTTAATGATAATAAATAATATATTATATATAATCTTAATATTATTAATAAAATAATTAATATTTTTTATTATTCTCTTTATGATTTATTAGTTTTGTATTATTAAATATGTTTTTGATTTGACTCTTTGGCAATATTTTAATAGTACTAATAAATGATTTCTTATCTAGTTATTATAATAAGTGATCATGGTGGTGGTGGTGGTGATGGTGGTTAATGTCCATTGAGACCAAACTTTGGTCTATCAGACCTAAAGAAACGAATTATTTAGTTTGATTTAAGATTTTATTCCTATGCTCAAAAAGCTTGGAGAGAAGCCTCCCAAGCCCACTATAATTTTAACATCATAAAAGGCTAGGAAGGTTAGTATTGCAACAAAGATTATGAAACTGAGGTCTAATGTGGTTATACGCGGGGCACTCTAAGAGAAAGTGATTTTCATCATCAATGTTCATATTCTCACAAAGATGGTAGATCCTTTCCATCCATCGTGTTTTAGGAACTGCCTAATGACCCGTTCCACTATGGAGCTCATAAGAGTTCATTCTAATATTGTCTATATTAATTTTATTCTTTGAGCTAGTTAAAACAAAGAGATACTTTTGATATTCTAGGGTGGGGTTGATGACCTCCTTATAATATCTTAATTTTCTTTTAGCTACTAAATCTTTCTCATGCCACATTTTTTCTTTGAACTTAGAAGTAACAATATTTTTAATGTTATTAATGTTGTGCAATGCAACATTCTTATCGATCTCCCAATGGTTTAACCAGGCCCTAGTGTCTTTATATCAACCTCATTTGAGCCTTAGGTGGTTTTGGCTGGAATTTACAGCTAGCTTAGGAAATCTATGGTCTCCTATGTTATTGGGTTTGTGCTTATACAAAAGAAGCCTAGTCATAGCTAGGCTCTCGATAAGGGAAAGACCCACTTCTATAAGGAGAATATGATAGGGTGTATTTCTTTTAATTTTCAGTATGTACGTTATAAAACGCTTTTGGATTTGCTCAATCTTTCTCCAGGATTCTCTAGAGATGCTACAACCCCAAACCTCACAATCCATATAAGATAACAAGAGTGTCTAAAGTTTCAAAGACAAACTTCTTTCTATCCCACATTACGAGGTTTGTTGTTTTATAGTTATTTTCAAGACCAAAACAATCTTTTCCACCCCCTATTTATCCTTTTCTCAATGCTATAGTTCTAGTTGAGCTTGTGATGAATACCAATTCCTAGGTATTTGTAAGAAGACACTTCTGCCAAGTTACTATTGTCATACATAAAATTAGCATAAGTTTCCTTCTTGGATTTGATAATCATAACTTTTTTTTTATCAGTGTTAACAGTCATACCCATGGTAGAGCAGAAATCCTTAAGAAGTCTAAGTTGCTTATCAAGATTAGATGGGCACCTTGCGAGAAGAACAATATCGTCAGCATAGAGAAGAAGGATGATGACTATCCCAGCTAAAATCGTGCCAGCACAACCTGCTTCCTCTAAACAACCTTCTAGTTTCTCAATGTAAATGCCAGATAGGGTAGGGGAGAGGGGGCAACCTTGTTTAACTCTGATATTACACTTAATATCTTTCGACCACCCCTCATTGCTCTTTAACTTGGCAATTACATTCCCGTATAACCTTATAGCGACAACTCTCAACTCAAAAGGAACCTTTAGCTCTTGTCATCTATTCCATAAGTTGTTTCTAGGAACCGTATCGAAATCCTTTCTAAAGTCCACAAAGAAACAAAAGAGATTATATTTGTCATTGAGGAATTCCTCCACAATGATTCTAAATGAAACGAGGTGGTCTTTTATTGAGTGTTGCCTTCTAAAACCTACTTGGTCTTTAGCCTACTTACCTTCACTTTCAAGCCATATGCTCAACTTCTTTTAGAAAATAATACCATATAACTTGGCTAAGATAGGGCTGATCATAATTGTTTGATAATTAGAGGGGTAATTTGTATCCCCACTTTTAAAAATAGGGATAATGAGGTTCTAAGTCCATGGTTTAGGGAACCAATGCTTGACCTCTTGATTGAAAAGCTTGTGGATGTGGGGGATGAGGGTAGGACCTCCAATTTTTAAGATTTCCGCCTCGTAACCTTGAATGTCCTTATCTTTCCCATTTGTCAGGTGTTTAACCCCAAAATCAATGTCTTCTAATGAGAAAACTTCTTTCGTTGTGAGCAGGATTTCAAAGTTATCCATGACATTTGGAGATTCATAAAGCTTTTTAAGATAGGAATTCCAATCGTGCAAAGCAATTTTATTATTATATTTAGTTTTCCTAGTTAGAATATGCCTCCTGAATTTCTTAGGAGCTACCTTAGGGAGGTGTAAGAGATTCTCTTGTCTTTTACAAATATACTGCATTTTTTTCCTTTTAGTTAGGGCTTTGTATATTTTTATCATTTCAATTTTGAGAGATTCATCAACAGCTTCCTTAATTTCTCTCCTTGCACTTTTACAATCTTTGTCATACCATGGGTTGGTTTTTCTATTTCTTTTATTACTTGAAACTTCAATTGAGAACTTGTTAATATAATATGAGAGGGTTGTAGTAAAATTATGATAGAGGTTTTCTATGTTGTCTATACTAGATAAAGGAAGAAAATTAGTTTTTAATTCATTTAGAAAGAGATCGTTTTTATTTCTATCAAAGATTAAGTTCTTTTGGCTATAAGGATTATCTTCTATCGGATCTCTATGCATGACAAAATTGAGAGTTATAAGTAAAGACCTATGATCAGAGTCAGGCTTGTGGTTGTTTAAGATGTCAAAATTTATTATTTCATTGTATAAAGGGAGATCGGAAATAACATAGTCTACCACGCTACTACCAAGATCATGGATGCAGGGCATCTAGCTAGAATTGGGCCACTTCTTTAGACCGTTGCAAATTATGAGGTCCTGAGCACTACAGAGCTTGACTAGCTCTGATCCAAACAAATTCTCCCTGAGGTCTTCAAAGCTCCTTTTGTACTGGCTAGTGAGAGTAAGGTCTTCGTCTAACCAAAGAGGATTAGGGTTGGAATGATTTCTTAGAAGAATAGCTTGGTTGCTTGAAGTTCGAGGATTAAAATCACCCATTAAAAGGATATTACCTTCATTCCTTAGGCTAGAAATATCATTCTCTAAACCATTGTAAGGACTAATTTTATCTAGATTCTTTTTCTTATAAAAATTAGAATTGATGGGGGGAAATCACAGATTGCTATGTAGGTCATTTTATCATTAATGCTAGTAATCTTTATCCAACTATATTGGTTGTAAGGGTCGTTTTTATAAATCCTAGCATGTGGGGAGATGTTATATAATATTATATAATATATATATATATATATATATAGGCGAATATATATATATATATAACGACAAGTTTTATAACCGTTAGTCTTTTGGTTGGAAATTTAAAATTTAATATATAATATTATTATATATATATATATTATATATATATATTATATAAACCAAGTCCTAATGGCTAGTTTCTGAACAGCTAATTTGGACTTGATGTATCCTTGCTATTTATTCATTAGGAATCTTTGGATTTTTTCTCTTTTTGCCCTCAAGATGAACCACATTAGCTGGTTTGAAATGTCGACCAAATAATACTGATGTGATTAATCCAAAAAACATGCTTATTACATATAAAAAAACAAATATATATATTTTTAATAGTTTTTAAAATAATTTCTATAATTTCTTATTAGCGTTAGGTTTATTTTTTGAATAGTATCATGTTTTGGTTATTTTTTATTTATTTTCAGTGAAAATGTTTTGAAATAAATGAATTTTTTTTGTTTCGTTGATAAATGTGAATAATTTATTTAAAAAAACAAAAAAAATTAATGTTTGGGAAAAAAATTATCTGTAAAACTTTTGACATATTTCCAAAATGAAAATAGACATGCACGACAGAGAGTTTTCACCAGATATTTGATAATATATTTTTCTTTTAACAACAACATGATAAGCATTTTTGTCAATTAATTTCCTGAAAAAATGCTTTGCGTAAAGAATATTTGGTTTGGTTGGTCTTACATGAAGCAACCAATAAATTTCATACAATGCATTTTCAATATCTTTGTAAAGCTCTTTTTAGCCGAGAATTTTTGGGTGTACTAAGGTTTTACCATTAGAAAATAATTATTAACATATAAATATATATAATAAAAAATACTTATATATATTTTGGTATTTATGTATAAATATTTTGCATTGTTTCAAGGGTAGATTGTAGCTCAAAGTTTCGTTCAATTCTAGAAAGGTAGCTATGGTATATTTAGAAAGAGAATAATGATATTTTTAGTATTTCCCATGTTGCATTTCATATGAATCAATGCTCACTCTACATTCGTTGTTTATTAAATTAACACATTATCATATAAGTGCAAGCAATCTTATTAGTCCTGGCCGGGGGACTATAGCAATTGATAGTTGATTGTTTTCATATTAATTTGGGTGTACCAATTTATTTAACCAATGTTTTTAAAAAACATTCTATCAAAAAAAGTTTATCCAAAGTTTTGTTTTGGAGGTCTTATTGTAGGGTTTTATTTTCATATCCAATTCCGCTTTTTAACATATCTTAAATTACGTTTTTTAACATATCTTAAGTTGCTAAATGCATGGTTTTTTCTTTGTTTTCAACCTGGAAATCTTCAATGAAAGCTATATGGTGGATCTTTCCCTAGGCGATTCTAGACTTACATCTGGAGAACCCTAAATGCAACAACGATCACTCATTAGGGTTGCCATGGAAACTGGATTTAGGGAATAGGCTTGAGCTGGCTCACATGCTCATGCTCTCATGCTCTCTCTCTAATGTTGCAACCCGTAAACTTAACCTGTTCCAAAAAACTTCGTAAAAACTTGAACTTGTAACTAGTAAACATGGAGGACCAAAGGCGCGAGAGTGTATGGTTTGATTCATGCTAGTAAAGGATACAGAAGGAGAGAAGACTGAAGCTCAAGAAAAATTAGGCGTGTTTTAGAAAAACCTAATTAATTACCTGACCTAGTACGAAAAATCAAGTGTGTTTCAAAAAAACCTAATTAATTACCTGACCTAGAACTGAATCGATTGAAACTGGTTATGATTCTACCAGATAAACTCCATCTCATGTCATGTTGATCAAGATTTGATCTTGCTAATTCCCTAAGATTTATCAGCTTGGCTTGGTCTAGTTCGGGATTGCGAAGAAACTACCCTGAATAAATCATTATGTTGGATGTATAGAAGGTGATAGGTATATATCAATGGTGTATGCTTGAGCTAGCCCCTAATACCTGAGTTGGGTCTCTTCTTATAGTGCTTGATTCAATCCCCTCGAGCCAGGTACCCAATACCATAGTCTTATTTGTTCGGTCCTGAAAGGTCAACACTTCCGAGCCAAGCATAAACTCCATATGCCTCAGCCATATCGAAATGTTGCAGGGGTGTGTTGCACCAGCCACCATTGTTGTTTGGGAGAGCATAGTTTGGCGGGCAGAAGTTAGTGGTTGTGACCCTCACTATCCCAGGCAAACACACTGGGGATCGTCATTACATTTCATTTTGTAGCAGAGCTGAGTCCATTGTTGAAAAGCACAGTACTCAAAGCAGAAGTATTAGTACCATAACCTTGGTTGTACAGATTCCCTTATCCACACGCCCTCCTGCAAACAAGCATATGTGAAAAATCAAAGTACAACTAATTTATATTCAAAAGATCAAGAAGAAATCAGAATGAAGCCAGAATTTAGATTAATTTGTAATGGTTGACTCAGTTTTGCAAGTGAATGTAGTGCAGACTTATGTGCAGACTTAGGCCATCTTAGGGGACTGCTTTAGCCAGCTCGTTATATGACTGACTATCCATTTGGGAACCTATATTGGAATTTCAAACAGTTCCTGAAGTTTCCATAGGGTGCTATAAAATGGTCATTGAATTGATTTATCTAGTAATTTGCCTACCCATATAACTCCCTCTACGCTATCTGTGCTATCTGCCTTACCGTGTTTGTTTCCTTTCTTTTGGTTCTTGCCTCACTAAATAAAATATATCCCTCACTAAATAAATCCATAAATGGATCAAGAACATATTTCAAATCTGGTAGGTAAAAAGTCCCATCTGGCTGCCCTAGTAGAGGTACATGTTTTCCCAGATTATCCGTTCCATATAGATATAAAAAACTAGGCTAGCAGCATCCCTTCTAGTAGGTGGGCAATTGTTCAGTAAATGTAGTAGCATAAGTAATAGACCCATACCTCCTCTACGAAATGTTAGGCTTGGTGGAACTAATCCAAGCGAGGTTGGTCAAACACGAGGTTGGTTTTTCACCCATGTGGCTAGAGGGAGTTTGCTATCATGTGAAGCAAGGAAATGGCTAGATTAATCAACCCTTCTTCCCAATAGTAACCCACCCATGAGACATAGACAGGAGGTGCCTATGGAAAATAGAGAAATTCATAATAGTCCCTTCGCCTTTGGCCTGGGTTCCCAAATCCAGTGGTATTACTCAATAACGCATATATAAAGGGCCAATATAAGCATTTGAGAAACGAAGTGATGATTCTCATTACCAACTAGGGATAAACCCAACAGATAACCATGGTTAGTCGACAATATCTCGGAAAACAAAATCGCCGAAATACGAGGCTAGCTTTTCAACTTGAGGTTTGGGACTAAGGCTTTGCACTTCGCATTAATTATATTTTGACAAGAATGGAAACTAGATTGATTATTTCTTCTTTTTTTAATGGAGAAATAGAAACCTAGCATTAACCTATCGAGGTGGGTGTGGCTAGCCACCTATTGATTTTTTTGAATTTTTTTCTTTGCTCAGTATGCTAGCCCAGCAGAAGTTTTTTTTTTATGGAGAAATAGAAACCTAGCATTGACCTATCGAGGTGGGTGTGGCTAGCCATCTATTGCTTTTTTTGCTTTTAGCTTTACTCAGTATGCTAGCCCAGCATAGGTAAGTTGGTTGTGCCTAACCAACCATGTAAGCGACACAGTAACTCATGAAATCAAGAAGGCAGTCTCTCTCTCATTCAAGTGGGCATACTCTTCATCATTCGATCAAGAAAGCATTCAATCATGAAATCAAGCAGGCATACTCTCGGGAGTTAGGCAGATAAGAGAGCTAAGAGAGTGGCTAGCAAGTTGTTATTAGGTGGGGGTGAGGGTGTTTAGTGGGTTCTTTACTTGATAAGCAAGATTTCTAGCCACCATATCCAGAAGCTTGAGCAACCATCCATAGGAATCCCTGTAATGAAATTAGTTCAATGTTGTGTAACTGCAACATTAGTCTACAGCCAAACAAGCTCGTCAATCCAATGACTAGAATCATCACTTAGAAAAATCAATTTAATGCATAGCATCTACTTTAAAGAAATGAAGGACTTACATAATAGTTGAATAAGATAAAATGAAAAACAAACAGAGCTTGGCTTGAAGGACTTACATAATAGTTGAATGAGATCAAACAAAAAACGAACAGAGCTGCAAAGCCAGAGGCATTTCCCATCGGAAAGTTCAAGGGCAAGTGATCCAATATATAGAACCAACCCCTTGATATGTTCCATAGCATGCATTTTCAACTTGTCTGATTATTCCATGGTGAACATGCACATGCCTAGCATCACACCAAGAATTAATGGGGTTGTCACTTTTAGAAATACAAAAGCTTGCACATGCATGGCTTCTGTTTAAAGTACCACTCGGACACCGTCACATGGATCTGGTGGCCTACTATATCTACTACAACATGGAAAAATTGCCCACATTTTGCAATAAGATACGTTCAGTGAAATATTGTTCTCTATCTACTACACAATGTGCTTGATACAGTTCGGGAAAAAACAAAATGTCTGAGAAATTATTGTTCCAATGGTATTTAAATTTTACAGGCCATAAAATGTGCTTTCAAATTGGAAGGGACTACCATTGCATGCAATCCTTGTTAGAATACAAGTCTATGTGTTGTAATATATTGTACATGGACCTTAAGTAAGTTAACTAGAAAGGAGCGTACAATGTCATAAAATTTTAAGTTAACTAGAAAGGAGTGTACAATGTGCATATTAGTAAACCTAGTGGAAATGATAAATGTGGTTGAAATACGTTGAACATGTATATCAATCACATGCACAACCACATGAGTAAATGTGGTTGTGTTTATTATTCCCTTGGGTTTATAATATCAATCCCTTGGATTTATTAATCTAAGGGTTCATATTCCTAAGGTTTACTATTATTCCCTTAGGTTTATATTTCCTTAGGTTTTAGTATTAATCCCTAGGGTTTACTATTCCTTTGGGTTTATAATATCAATCATGGTCAACCATGGTCAAATATCATGTTGTGACAGTGATTGTCTCGATATGAAAATCAACCATGGTCCAACGTCACATTGTAACAAAGATTGTGTCGATATGAAAATCAATCATGGTCAACCATGGTTCAACATCGCATTGTGACAAGGCTTGTCTCAATATGGAAATCAACCATGGTCAACCATGGTTAACCATGTTTATTAGTGTTTGTAAAAATTATCTTAGGGTTTATATACCTTGGATTTATAATTTTTATCCTTTGGGTTTATTATCCCTTGGGTTTATAATATCAATCTCTTGGGTTTATTAATATAAGGGTTCATATTCCTAGGGTTTAATATTGTTCCCTTAGGTTTATAATCCCTTGGGTTTTTAGTATTGATCCCTAGGGTTTGTTATTCCCTTAGGTTTATAATATCAATCATAGTCAACCATGGTCCAACGTCTCATTGTTGCAATATTGTCTCAATATGAGAATCAATCATGGTCAACTATGGTCCAATATCGCATTGTGACAAAGATTCTGTTGATTTGAAAATAAATCATGGTTAAGCATACTCAACCCTGGTCTGATGTCACATTGTGACAAGGATTATCTCAATATGAAATTCAACCATGGTCAACAATGTTTATTTTAGTGTTTATAACATTTATCTTAGGTTCTATATACCTTAGGTTTATAATATTAGCCCCTTAGGTTTAATATTATTCAACCATGGTCAGATGTGGTCAACCATGTTTTATAAAATCAATCGTGGTCAACCATGTTCGAACGTTACATTGTGACGAATATTGCCTCAATATGACAATCAATCATTGTCTCAACCATGGTCCAACGTCGCATTATGACAAATATTTTCTCAATATGATAATCCTCGTCAACCATGGTCAATCATGGTGGACCTTGGTCAACCATGTTTTGTAAAAATCAAACATGGTCAACCATGGTCAATCATGGTCAACTATGGTCGAATGTCGCATTGTCACAAAAATTTTGATATGAAAATTAATTGTTGTTAATCATGGTAACCCATGGTCCAACGTCGCATTGTGACAAGGATTATCTCAATGTGAAAATCAACCATGCTCATCCATTTTTATTTTAGTGTTTATAAGATTTATTTTCTGGTTTATATACCTTGGGTTTATAATATTAGTCTCTTAGGCTTAATATTATTCCCTTGGATATTATAATATCAATCTCTTAGGTTTATTATTCCCTTGGGTTTGTAATATCAATCATGGTCAGTCATAGCCAACCATGGTCAACCATGCTCCAACATTGCATTGTGACAAATATTGTCTCGATATGAAATAAATCATGGTTAAACAACATTGCATTGTGACAAGGATTGTCTTAATATGGAAATCAAGCATGGTCATCCATGGTCAAACATGTTTATTTTAGGGTTTATAATATTTATGTTAGGGTTCATATACCTTGGGTTTATTATTCCCTTGGATTTATAATATCAATCCCTTGGGTTTATTAATCTAAGGGTTCATATTCCTAGAGTTTAATATTATTCCCTTATGTTTATAATCCCTTGGGTTTTTAGTATCAATCTCTAGGATTTATTATTCCCTTAGGTTTATAATATCAATCATGGTCAACCATGTTTTATAAATTCAATCATGGCCAACCATGGTCAAACGTCACATTGTAACAAATATTGTCTCAATATGACAATAAATCATGGTCAACCATGGTCCAATGTCGCATTGTGACAAAGATTATGTTGATTTGAAAATCAATCATGGTCAAGCATGCTCAACCATAGTCCAACATTACATTGTGACAAGGATTGTCTCAATATGAAAATGAACCATAGTCAACCTTAACCATGTTAAACCATATTTATATTAATTTGTAATTAACAATATTTAATACTAATATTTAATTAACAATTTTGGTCAACCATGGTCAAACGTTGCACTATCAAAAAGATTGTGTTCATATGAAAATCAACCATGGTCAACCATGTTTATTTTAGTGGTTATAATATTTATTTTTGGTTTATATATCTTGGGTTTGTAATATTAGTCCCTTTGGTTTAATATTATTCCCTTGGGTTCATAATCCCTTAGGGTTTTAGTATTTAATCCCTTGGGTTTATTATTCCCTTGGGTTTATAATATCAATCATGGTGAACCATGGTCCAACGTCACATTGTGACAAAAATTGTCTTGATATGAAAATCAATCATGCTCAACCATGGTCCAATGTTGCATTGTGACAAGGATTGTCTCAATATGGAAATCAAACATGGAAATATGCTTGTTTTTTTAATATACAATAATTTTTATAATTATAGTATTGTAATAGTACTGTTTGTAGATTCTTATTTTATAATATTATTTTTTATGCCATGGTTTTTTTAAACATTATTAATATGGTTATTGTAATGTATTTTCAATATGAATTTAATATTAAAATACATTATTATACTTATATTGATATTAGTATTAATATAATTTAAAATACATTAATGTAAATTAAAATACATACATAAATATAGATATAGATTTAATCCATCTTCAATACAGGTCTAACATGTGGCGAGAGGGATCCAATTTCTTCACGTGTAATTTTTTTATGAGTTGACATTATTTAAATGTTTTGTATAATTTTTTTTTTCTTCTGTTTAGATTTTTCATAATTTTTTATTTTGGTGGATATGAGCAAAATTTCAATTCAATTTTGATGACAGAAAACAGCTTTACACATCATACTAGAATGTAAAATAAACTACTCCCACTAATATATAATATAACAATATATATATAATATAAATATTATATTATAATATATATATATATACTTATAATATTATTAATTTACATAGGCCCAAGGTTAGCTAATTGTCAAATATCATGCCTCATCGATCGAGAGGTCATAGGGTCCATTCTGCTTCAAGCTTTGGATTAGGCCTTACTAGTGGGCCATGGGCTAGATTCCCTTTGGGGTCAATCGGCCCAAATTTTTCCGTAGACATAGCGAACCACACCGTTGAACCGAGGTGTCTGTGAACCATAACAAAAAATAATAATAATAATATTAATATTAATATTAATACTAAAAATATTAATATTAAATTTATTCCATTAACTCCTATCGAGTATGTATTTCAAGTTAATGTAATTGTGCTATTTACTGTTCTTTAGACCCTTGAAAGTGAGAGGACATTACAAGTGTGCTTTCTAGTTGTTTCTCTTTAGCCAATAAAAGGTGAACAGATATTACAGTTGTGACTTTGGAAAGTAAATTGGGTTATAAGAGTGATTTTACATGAAACTCCAACAAACATAACAATTTATAATGCGTATAGATAGAGTGAAAGCCTCCCCTTAGAATTGGGAGTCAGAAAACACATAAAACGCGGGAGCGGGGATGAGTCTGAGGCACTAAGGTTCTAAAGATAAATCATGGAATGCTGGCTATGAAGTCGGTTGCTGAGAAGACTCAAATGCTGAGGAAATCACCAGAGGAGCTAGAAGGAGTTAGCAACATAGATACCAAATTTGGATTTGATTATGTAAAAGTCTAACTATCTAAAATTTAAGAAAGGAAAACATATTATTTAGGTTTTTCTTTTAATTTTAAAAATTGAAAGAATAAGATTATATTCAAAATTTCAAAGAAAATATTTTAATTCTTTTTCTCATAAAGATTACTTTTGTTTATTTTATTCCAACATTAATTTTTCATATAATTATTTTAGTTTATTTTATTTCTAAATTATTTTTCATGTTTATAGATGATTCAAATATAATGAAAAAATAAAATGCATCAAATTTATTACTCTAGTTTATTTTATTTCCAATATTAATTTTTCATGTTGATAGATGATTCAAACATAATGAAAAACAAAATGCATCAAATTTATTAGTATTACAATGTGAGAAAATTTGTAAGTAAAATCTAATAACATGAATAACAAAACATTAAAATTGAAGTTCAATGTAAAGAATGAGATATTAGGTTTTGAGTGATCTTTATATACAAAGAAATTTATGTCTCAATCACTATTCCTATCGGATCCAAATTTATTTAATAATTAATGTGTGTGAAAATTATCCTTTGTAGTTGACCACAAAAAATGAGCCCACTCTAATTGAATTCCACACCAAGGCTATAATCACTATAAACCAATATGGAAATTACTAGCATCCAAAAAAATTATGGAAATATATTCTAAATTTTTTGCAATTCTTTTCTATTATTATAAAAGTTACCCCTTCTCTACAATGATTTAACAAGAAACTTATTGTTTTTAATTAAATAGTTTTTTCGCTCCAATTTTTTTAATATAAAAAACTATTGATTTTTCGATATTTTTAATATAAATTTTCTTGTCAACCAAAAGTTTCATTCCTATTAAGATCGACTTATATGTTTTATTAATTGAATAATAACATGGATTTTTGTATTGTTTTTTGGCCCAATACGGTAGAACTTGGTAACTATGGTTAGCAAAAATTTTGTTAGAGAAAATAAAGGGAATTATTACGTGGTAGCAAACCATAAAAAACCGTCAAACTCCCACAATTTGTTTTTCAAAAAATTTAGTTTTTTGATGCTGGAAATGGATTCACTATCAAAAACCCAGAAGGCACCCAAAATATTGAAGCTTGATTTTGGTAACATATAGTTACAAAATTTTCTATTGGATTTTATCAAAATCGTGCTGAAATTTCCATAATTTTTCAAGAAAAATTGAAGTCTCGTTAAATTGCGTCAAAATGAAGAAGGGAGATAATGCAAAGAGATATCCAAGGTAGGGCAGTGAGAGTGACGGGCTACAACGAATACTACTTAGATAATAAATTGCCTTTCATATTGCTTAGAGAATACTGTTTAGATACTGTTTAGCCAATTTAATTTTTAAAATTTCCTTTCGTGTGACATTTGATATTTATTTTTTTCCCATCATTTCAATAATATTTGTTTATTTTGTCATAAACAAAAGAGCAACTTTAGTTATTAGATAGTATTTATTCATGTGAGATTCTAATTGTGTCGGGAGAAACTCTACAACTAAGTATGGGGGAGATTTGTAGATGTAATGTAAGTAAGTATGTCAACATTTCTTAAATGTCAACTCTAGCCAAGTATGGTGGAGATATTGATGCATAATGCAAGTATATCAATATTTTTTAATTGTTGATTCTATTACACATTACATATGGTGGAGATACACATAGAAAAATGTATAATTGGCCAAATGATCTACAATCCAATTGTGTAATGTTAGTCCAACTATGGAATCAACCAATGGTGAAATATATCCAGACTAAAAATGATCTATAGTTCAATTGTCGAATCATATGTGTTGTGCTAGACTATGCAGAACCATGAAAACAATGAAAGTTATATGATGGACTTGATTATTGCACTTAGCACTAATTTCTATCGATTTCGAACCTTTATATGCAATAGAACTAGAAGGAAGAGGAGGAGGAGATTATTATTTCCCTTATTATTATTTTTTTTCAGTTAAATTAATAGAATCATTAAAAATATATGAGTTCATTATTGAACAAAAGAGAATTTAATTAGTGAACGAAGGTGACCAGGTTTTGAAGTGGACAAGTTTTGAACCTCAGACTTTAAATATCATTTAAATCTTTGAGAAACCATGAAGAGCTTATAGTTTCTCCACATCCTATGTTACCAATAATGTTAGGTATGTGTTATATTTTCTCCATGACTAGTCTCACACATTGTTATGTTGCATCAGGCCCAACAAGGAGATTGTAGGGGATTGGTAGCCCCCCTACACAAGAGACCCAAAGATGGGGGGTGGACCCAAGGATGGGGGACAAACATACCCATGGTTTTGTGTATGGTTTGGGCATGATGGTTTTTTCCCATGGTATTTTGTTGCTCCAATCAAGGGAACTACATTTATGTTCTAATCCAGGGTTAATGGATTAGGGTTTATGAAAGCTTTGACATGTAAATAATGTATTGTGACATTGAAAGGAAAATAATGAAAACTCAATTTGGTTTTCCCAGTTTGGGGTCTAGGAGAAAATATCTATGTATATTTTATGTTCTTGACATTGTATATTTTTTTGTTCTTAAGAATCTGTTTGCAGGTAATTTCTACAAAGGGTTAAAACTACATCTGGTATTATAGTTGTTTCAGCTTCAAGGGGATGCCTTTGAGGCTGAGGGGTTTTTCTCAAGCCTGTGGTAGACATTGTTATAGTGGGAGATCTGTAGGATCAATCCATGTGGTGAAAGGATATGGTGAATAGTGGAAAGATAGAGATTGAGAAATTTAATGGATAGAGTTTTGAGTTTGGGAAGCTCCAAATGGAGGATCTGTTGGTGGAGGGAGATCATTTGATTGTTGTAGATCCATGTACGACACCAACAAGAATGTTGATAGAATATTGGACAAGGTTAGATCAAAATTCAAAGAGCACAATATGATTGTGTCTCTTAGATTTAGCATTCTTGAATGTATCAAGGGAAACTAAGGTAAAGGATTTGTGGGACAAGTTAGGGACTTTATATCAATCTAAGTCTCTGGTGAACAAACTATTCTTATGGCAAAAGTTGCATAACCCAATGATGAAGGATGGAGACTTGGTGACAAAGCATCTAAATGCCTTCAGTACTATGGAAAATCATTTTTTATATATTCATATTAAAATTTCATATGAAGATAAGTTCATTAGTCAGTTGTCTTCTCTACCAGAATTGTGGGATAGTCTGGTTGTTACTATAGGTAGCAATATAAATACCTTGAAGTTTGATGAAATAGTCTCATTCTGTAATAGCCCTGGTGAAAATTTCATGTATGTTATACATAATGTATACCTAAGGATAAGTATATCTTCCCTAAGTGGGTTGTTACACTTAGAACAACTAAAGTAAAGATTTTTAACCTTTTCCTACAATAAATAAATAATATAAAGGAACCTACTTGTGATCATTTGCTTCCTTTGATATCCTTTTAGTTGCTCCTATTGCTCCCGCTCAAGCTGAATTCGCTCAATTGGTACCTCCCAACATAAACAGAAGATGAAAACAATCAAATCATATAATCTATTTATTGTAAAAAAATGGAATTGACAACATTTGAACATACATTCATCATAGAGATAGACAAAAGTATTGGAAAAGGAACAAACAACTTTATTGATTGATAGAAGGAGAAGTTACACCCAATGTAGTTCGATCTCGTGTCACTCATCCAACTTAGTCCAAACCCTCATCACACCAATAGCAACAACAATCCAGTAGAATAACATTACTTGACAATTATTTCAAGTCTCTAAACCAATAGTATTTCTCTATAATATCCAAGCTCCAACCCCCTTGGCTCTATGATGGGAGGTCAATTTATAGATGAATGCAAGTGGTTTTGTCATTAATATGACATAGAATGGTTTTCCATAATTGGATGATTAGTTTCCATGTTTAAAGGGATGAGAGGATAGAGGATTAGATGATCCAAGGCTATCCTAAGTTGATCTCATCTTGATGGTCTATGTGCTATGAAACGCAGGTCTGAATGGACCTACCTGCTATACAGAGCAGTTGCCCCTAACCAAGGGTGTGTTTGTGTCCCAAGGAGGCATTTCAGCAAGGTTTCAAACTAGGAAACTTTTATGGATGAAAGCACTCAATGAAGCGGCACGTCTAGGGCATGTAGCAACTGAATTAGGGTTTGATAGACCCTATTTACACTGATCTAATCATCGGGAGTGATGTGCCCAAATAGACCTATAACAACTTCCTCCTAAAGCATGAAGTCAAAAATGATAATGTTCAGTGATATGCTTTATGATGTGATGAGGAGGATCTGAAGCAGATGGTGACCTACATTGATTACAATACATAATATCATGATATTTTTTAATTTTTCATTAAGGGAAGTCATACCCATACCTAGCATATAAACTTTTCATTACATGTACATAAATTAGATATATCCATGACTATCTGTGTAAAGCCATCGTACAAATGATTTAGTACTCTCCTGAAATCATAGTCTGGATGGATGAAACTAGATTTGGGGTCTTCTATCTTGTCCAACCGTTTGTCAAGTACGAGTCTAACCATGTGAAAATGTGATCTAAAGTTGAACATAGGAAGACATTGTATGATTACCAGCCAATGATGTAAGTTGTTAACAGATGCGAGAGAAATCACCAATAATGATAATGATTCTCAAGGTACTACAGTACAATCTGCATGGTGTGAATAGATGTTTTGATGTCGAACACCATACAAAGTATTTCGGTTGAAGTCCTGCGATGTCAACCTATCGCTAGAAGCAAGAAATTTTTCATTGATGTATACAAGCCTGAAGGTACTGGAAGGGTGTTTCTAGGTCAACTTCCTGGATAATGTGTTGATGTCGACAACAAGCGACTCATTGCAGGAGAGCCTTGATGTATCCCCCATCAATGACATGAAATGAGTGTAATGATTTTGAAGACAAAATGTGACTAATGACACAATGTTAAGGAATGACAGTCATGAAAATGAAGGTTTATGTGTATTGCACAAGATGAAGTTTATAGAGTGACTTCTCTAGAACATGTTGGCAACACTGAATGAATTGGCAGCATTGACCCAAAACCAGAGTGATGGATAGTGTGATAGACCATAGGTATGATAACCATCATGTAGATAACCCAACCTAATAGTCACAGAGATGAAGTGAAAGTGTCATGTTCAAGAGTGACTTGTTACCATAAAGTGATTTATCCCTTTTCCTTTTTCTCCATTCATTGTTGGCCAGTAGCTCTTTATTTTTTTTTTTAACAAGCTTAAGGAGGATAACATATGCTTGAAGTATAATTCCACCCTTCGGGTGAATCCATTGCTATATGATGTTTTAATGAGTCTAGCGAAGGTGAAACTCGGTCTTGTCATGATGGACAAGTTTACGCTATTTGATGTTTTAATGAGTTTAACGATAATGAGAACTCGGTCCTTTTCATATTTAGAAAGTTTGAAAGGGGAAAAAAATAAAACTCCACAAGTTCTTTTTCATAAATTTGTCTCTCAAGTCTGAAAAAGCATAAAATAATACAGGAGAGAACCAATTGGCCATTTTCGATCAACGTATTCCTTTTTTGTAAATAATCTATCTTAGTATGGAAAAGGGTTGAACTTATACTAAGTAGATGTCATTTCCAATCTGCTTATGAGCTCAAAACAACAAGTGCCCGACAATCTTTTCATGTTTAAAGAGTCAGATAGAGCTTAAAGAGGACTCTACTTAGAGGAATGAGTGGTGTCTAGGATAGAAACTGGTTCCGGTGATGTTGGAACTTCTCAAAACATGTTGATTTATGTGAAGAGGGTGGCTAATAAGACCACTCATTGCAACTATTCCTCAAAAAGGGTAAAACAACCAAGTGAAAGTGTATGATCAGCCAAGCAGATAGTGATGACAGAAGGAGAAAAAACAAGGCTCATCTGATGAAAGAGGCTGATAGAATGGCAATCACGAGGGTTAAAATGGAGATGGAGTCATTTTTACACAAGCTTTAACCATAGGGAACTATGCTTGGATTCAGTTTCATGTTTACACAAGCTTGAAACGAAAAACTATGCTTGGATTCAGTTTCATTTTTACACAAGGGTTCATCTTTACACAAGCTTGAACCATGAAGAAACTATGCTTGAGATTGGTTTACATGCCCCTAGCATGATGACTCGATTCTAGATGCATGCCCCCAAGCTTCATTACATTCACCTAAGTAGACTACTAATGGCTATCAGGTGCATGGAATGAAGGTTCATTTATGAGATCAAGTGAAAGACTCGACTGGAATTTTATGAGATCTAATCAAATAATCGAATTGGAAATTTTCTCTAGGGGACCTTATTTCATTTCTTAATGAGCTTGACACAAGACAAGGAACTCTACTTAGATTCCTTGTTTCATTTTTTAACGAGCTTGTTACACAATAATTTGTCACTATCCTCATCTCAGTCCTTCTGTTGTGTCATGTGTCAAATTAACATGTTCATATCTTCCCACTGATGTAAGAAGATTAAGTAAATGCTCTTTGCTGCTACCAAGTGACCCTCATTCCCTAAGTTTCTGCCTCGTCATGAGTAAAACCTTAATATACGTGATGATCCCATGTCCATGATGGTTTCACTCCGACTCTGTCAGAAGTGTACATCTGTTTCCCGTGACGGTCGGATTTCTAGACCTGGTGCGACGATAAAAGTTGTATATAGCGACGATGGGTCTGCGTACATTGCCTCTAGCGATGCCGTTGTGAAGAACTAGTTTATGGCCCATGACGATCTAGATTGGGTGAATTCGTTTCAATAGTCGACCTTCTGGATGTCTCTAGACCTAGTTGTTGGCATAGTTTGGGTCACCCTTCCCCCTCTGGTATGGTAGTTCCGTCATTTCTGCTATCTTCCTTGAGGATGAGCTCTTCCTTCCACATTTCATGCAGACTCCTTCTCCTATTAAAGCACTCTCCTTTGCTATGATCTGCTAGTTCCTTTGGTTGGGTAGTGCTGCTAGTGCTTTCAAGTTTGATAGATAGCTGGTGTGGGTGTGACAAGTGTGGGATTGTAGATATCTTATGGAAGGTTGTGGAGTGCCCTTAACTTTGTGTTAAAGCTTATAAGTGAGAGAGAGATATTGTATGTTGGGAGATTCATCCTTGAAGAGAGAATGCTTGAGAAACATAATGGCTGGACCATCTGAGAAGGCTTGTGATGTCAAGACTTGGTTGTAAGCTTTCTCTTGATTCATTATTAATACAATCAATGATATTTTCCTATGTCTTGTATGTAATTTACTTGATAGCTCATGATTTATTGACTTTGTGAGTAAATAGATCATTGTTGTTTCTTGGTTACGTACTTTGTTGTTTTCCTTTGTGTTGTTTCAGGTTAATTGCTCATTAAGGAGAAGGAAATGAAAGCTGGAGTGGCGCAACAAAACTTCATCGATCACCAATTTGAGATAGGCCTCCAACAATGACTGCTTAAGAAAATCAATTGTTGATTTGTCTTTGTTGTAATTAGACCCACTCTAGGGCTAGAGGGGTTGCCTCTATCCGTAGAGGGAACACTTTCCTGTATCACAAGTTGGTGACTCCATTGGGGAGTCCATCCTTTGTTTCTTTCTTGTTTGGTTTTGCTTGATTTTGAGTCAGTGTCTTTTGAATTTTGGGGTTAAACCATCAATTTTTTGGGTTACCTAGGTCAATCTGGGAAATCCCTTTGTTGCCTATAAGGATAGATTGGTCTTTGTTTGGGAGTTTTCATTTACTTTTCATTGTTTTTGAGTTCATCACTGGAAAAAGTTAAACAGTCGCACTGACGTCACGTTGTCTCCATTTTGGAAGTTTGTGCATCGTTGAATCCTATCACACAGTCGCCATGATTCTTGAAATCGGCCTATTGCGTGAAAGACGTGTACTTTCACGACATCATCGCTCTGCTACTATAGCTAGTGACCGATTGGCACTAGTTGCTGGTGTTATGCCCGTGATGATTCCTGTAGAATTGTTTATTTCAATTCTTCCTCCTCAATTCATCAGCCTGGTTAACCCCTTATTGTCTTTCTCTTATCTATTAGTTTGTTTTAATTGCTTTTAGTTAAGGTCTTACTTTTCGGTTTCATTGAAGTGAATATTGTATTTTTTGGCTTTGTGACCTGGTTTTTCAAATTTTGAATTATTTGGCTTGGTTACTTGCCTGTCCAAAAGATTCATCCACGGCCCTCCTATCGGTTTGCTTGAGGTTTTTTCCATTGCTTGTTTCTTGTTGATTCGTGTTAAGTGTTATTTATTGAACCAAATTTCATATTGATTCAATTTTTTCTCTACCAGACATAGATTATGATTGTTTGGATCAATCAGTTTTTCACGCTTGCTTGTTTGTTTCTTTAGAATTCAAAGCTATCAAAATCAAAAGATTGCATTCATTAGTATGCGAAAGTGAAAGTGAATTTTCCATTCCAAGTTTTCATGTTTGAAAAATTTGAAGGAAAACTTTAAATCTCTCATTAGTAGTAGCAGTGCACTGTAGGGATTGATGTGTTTATACATTTTGTCTCTTGAGTGACTGCATTTACTGATCTTGGTTTTGTCTTGGTTTGGGAATGATCTTTCTACCCTTCTGTAAGTAGGAGTTCATCGAAGTGAAAGATGTTTTACTCATCCTAGCTACATCCTAGGTTTTGATATACATATGGTAAGGCCTGGAAATTGAAACATAATTCAAGATCAACTCTAAAATGAACTGAATGAACCTAACAACGCATTGGAAAATAACACACATTACTTAGAGGTCTAGGCTAGAGACATGCTTCGGCGTCGTTAAACCTAGTCACTATTGTTTTCACTTAAGGTTGGGTGATTCCTCCTTCTGTGACTCAATAGCTGCTAGTACGGACTTGTGCTCCTAGTACCATCGAGTATATGTTCGGAGTCCCCATTAGGTTATCATCCTATATCCTTAGGAAGCAGTGTCTACCACCTTGGAAACCATAACGCACCGAACACAGCATTCAAGAAGATTGACTGCCATACGGAAAGTAATTGGTTTTCATATGATCGCCAAGGTGTATATGCAGTTTTACGGGTTGTTTGGTAACCCTTTTGCCTAGTTCTCCAGAGTAGTCACTTTCATTCCTTTTCGACTCCTTAAAAGAAAAGGATCATTTGAGCACTTGTCCTTTCAGGCTCATTAAACCTCGAAAGAGATAGAGTCACCTTTTCGTCCTTTTCTTGACTCTTGAAACATGAAAGGGTCAAGTTTTGTTCCTGCATCATAAAATTTACTGCCCACGAAACATTACTGGTAACAGTTCGAGTTCTTGGTTGTGATAAGAGCGTTTTTCAATCTCATTCCCAATGGCAACTTTCCCTGAGTCTATCGGCCCAGGTCTTCCCCCAGATGGAAATCCTGGTCCATTTCTGCCTTTTGGAAATGCCGGTTAGCCATCGTTCAGCCCGTTTGGTTATTTTCAATCTCGATGGTCCCAAGCATCATGACTCCTGTTCCACCATCTCCTTTGTTTGAATCACGACAAGATGATTCCAAGGTTGAGCCTATGCCTTCTTCCCCTATTTCTTCGTCCTCCTCTCCTCCTTTTCCTAGTGAAAGTTCTACATCCAGTAACCGAGAGGATAAGAAGAAGAAGAGGAAGATGAAGAATAAGAAGAAATTGGATAAGCATTTGACCACCCATCTAGCACATGTCCCAAGTACGTCACCAGTCGTGACACCTTCTACTCCTCTGCGGAAGGTTAAGTTTCCTTGTAAATTGTGCAAGGGTGACCATCTTCTTCGTGATTGTCCTAGTATTCCTAGGATCTTAGAAGTATGGTCTCATGATCTGGCTCATCCCTCATCGTCCTCTAAAGCTCATGTCAATGTTCAATCCTCAACTGGTAGTGCTCAGAAGAAAGGGAAGATTTGATTCCCCTATAGACTGTGTGAAGGCAACCATCCCCTTCACCTTTGTCCGCTCATGGATAAAGCTTCTGTCATTTTGGAAAGTCTTAAAACTTCTTCACCCCAACTTCCCATTGGTTATCAGATGCTCTCTTTAGACCCTCTCTCGGTTGACAAAGAGATTAACTTGGATTCTTTTCTTGTCCACCCTTCTCTTCCCGAACCTGGCTATGCTTAGCCTGTTCTTTACCAACCATTTGTTGGAAAGAGTGTCAACTTGGATTCACCACTAGTGGTCCACTCTATTCCCAATGAGCATCATGATTCTATTGCTCATGTTCTTCTCGTCTCATCAAATTATCTAGAGCCCGAGAATGACCCTCCTATCCTCACTAATCAGGATCATCCTTCTTCGGTTCCTATAGAGCATGCGGGCAATCATATGATACCCCCACCAAGTAGTTCAATCATTTCCTTCGACTGGAGTCACTTGACTGCTTTCTGCCTTCCATCCTATGTGCCTTTCTAGATTACAGTACATGCCTATGATAAGGTAGTACCTGGCACTGTCTTGGATGAGGGTGCGTCAGTTAGCCTTATGCCTTTCAGTACTTGGAAAGCTTTGGACTCCCCGCAGATTTTGACAGTCGCGCAGAATCTGTTAGCGTTTGACGGAGGAACCAGTCAACCTTTGGGGATCATTCTAAAGTTTCCTGTTACTTTGGGAGGAAAAAACATCTATATATATGTAATGGTTGTCCAAGGTGCTTTAGATTTTAGTCTTCTCCTTGGTCATGACTATGTTTATGCATGGGGGCCCTTGTCTCTTCACTTTATCGTGTGGTCTATTTTCCACACGATGGAAGAATGGTGACCATCGATCAATTATCGTCCTTTAGTCCCCCGGTGCCTCTTGTGCAGCCGTCATCCCCTATCGGTTCTTGCTCGCAAGTAGTACCTTCCCAGCTGCACGTCAATTATGTGGCTACCCGTTCCATCTTTACATCTATTGATGATCATGTAGATGGTCTCGTACATCATGTACTGGGGGCATTGGAACCTAATCTATCATTGGTGTCTCATGACATGTCTTCCTCCCAGAGTGTGGTTCTTCCATCCAGTGGAGATCTCTTTGGAGTCATGTTTTTATATGATCCATGAACATATGTCCCAAGGATAGTTCTTTTCTTGTGTCAACCTTGTTAAAAAAAAATGAAACAAGGATTATGGAGCATAGTTCCTTGCCTTGTGTCAAGCTTGTCAAAAAAATGAAACAAGGAGTACCGAGGATAGTTTTTCCCTATGTCAACCTCGTTAAAAAAATGAAACAACGGGTGTGGAGCATAGTTCCTTGTCTTGTGTCAAGCTCGTTAAAAAATGAAATAAGGAATGTTGAGGAAAGTTCTTGATATTGTGTCCACCTCATTAAAAAATGAAACAAGGATTACGAGGATATTTCTTTCACTTTGTCAACCTCATCAAAGAAATGAAACAACTCCCTTTTCCAAATCGAGTCTTTGATTAAGATCTCATATAATCTGAGTAGAGTCTTTCCAAGATCTCGAAAGTGAATCTTCATTCCATCCACCTCGTTGATGCAATGAAGCTTGGGGGACATGTACCTTGATTTGTGTTATAATGTTGGGGGCATGCGAACTTATAACAAGCATAGTTTTCTCATTTCAAGCTTGTGTAAACATGAAACTGAATCCAAGCAAAGTTCTCCATGGTTCAAGCTTGTGTAAAAATTAACCCATACCTGATTTACATCTCGTGATTGTCGTTTTTATCCGCTAATTTCTGCTACATGAGCCTTGGTTGTTTCATTCCATCACCACCATCTCTTTGGTCGATCATATGCTTTCACTTGGTTGTTTTTCCTTTCCTGAGGAACCACAATGATGATTGGTTTTATTAGCTAGCCTCTTAACCATTACATGTTTTGAGCAGTTCCACCATTGTCGAAACTAGTTGCTACCGTTTATACCACTCATTCCTCTAGGACGAGATACCTTTAAGATCTTTTCTGATTTGTAAAAGATGAAAAGATTGCAGAGTATTTTTCCCTTTTTGACTCGTTAAAGAGAATAAAAAAGGAGGTCTGCTTTCAGCTCTTTTCCAACCGTTTAAAGACGAAAAGATTCCTGAGTTTTCCTTTTTGACTCGTTAAATGGAATAAAAAAGCAGTCCACTTTGAGCTCTTTTCCAACCGTATAAATGTGAAAATATTGTACTTTTTTCATTTCAAGTTCGATATTGGTTATGAAACGATGTGTCTTCGATCGCTTTTCTACTTTTTCGAATTGAGGTCACTAATTATGAAAAGTACTCCTTGATCATAATGGTAAAGTGGTTCTCTTCAGTATTATTTTATACTTTTTTTGGCTCGAGAGACACAGATCTACGAAAAAGGACCCTCCTGGAGTTTTCTTTTCTGTGTCTTTTTCAAACTCTCTAAATATGAAAAAGACTCCGAGTTTTACCTATGTCAGACTCGTTAAACCCTGAGGACATTGGACTCATCACCATGATGAGACTCGAGCTTCTCCTCCCTAGGGCTCATTAAACTATTACTAGGTTGGATTTGACCAAAGGTCGAACTTATATTACAAGCATATGCTATCCCCTTCAAGCTTTTTTTCAAAAATAATTGGGGTACTCGCCAGCAATGGTGGGGGGAAATTTGGAAATCATCATTGGTTATCTGCGGCAACTAGTCACAATTGAACATCGACACTTATGCTTCTTGTCAGGTTGGGACATCCACACATCATCATTTGGCCTTCCGTGGTTTTGGGTTGCCATTTTGCCTCATTCCTTCTGATCCGTGTTACCTCCATTAACCCTCTGATCCCTTGGTACCAAAATGCTGCCACCTTCCAGAGTCGTGTCACCGATATGTTCAAGAGTATAATCCTTCTGCAAGTTACACCCTTACCTCCTCCTCTGATACTCTGTTTCACCATCTACCACTTGTTCCTTGTCTCGTGTCATTGATGAGGGAAACATCATGGCCCTCCTGCGACGGATCATCTCCTGTCGATGCCATCTCATTATCTAGGAGATTGATCTAGAGATCCCTTTCGGTACCTTGGAGCTTGCATGCCTCAATATCAAGTTCTTCATGCCTAATGATAGACTTTCATCATTGGTCTTCGATTGGGTGATTCCATGGGTGTTCAACTTCAGGTCATTTTCACACTTACTGGATTTTACTAGATAGTACCTTGAGATCCATTAACATTATTGGTGGTTTCTCTCGTGCTTGTTAACGATTTCCATCATTGACCGATAATTAAGCAATTTTCTATCATGTTTGACTTTAGCACATCTATTCACATGATAGAATTTGTACTCTGATCGGTTGGGTTTCAAGACCTCGAACTAAGATTACATATGTTCGAGCTACTTGGATTGGTTCATGATTACATATATGACTCTTTGATGGATGGCTGCGACCATACCTGAGTCTTCATGGATGGTTGTGACCATACTTTTGTCATTATTATGGTCTTATCAATTGGGTGGTTGCGTCCATACCACAGACCAAGTTCCATATCTCTTCTGGATGGCTGTGCCCATGCCTAGACTATATGTATTTCACTATCACAAATATCAGTTGTACTTGCGCCTACAAGATCTTCAAGGTGGTTCTAGTT
>APFE031594295.1:38290-72805 GCA_000404065.3 Pinus taeda | reverse complement strand
ATAAGAAGTTGTGGAAGTAGCATATATGAATCAGAGTTTGGAAATGAAAAGTTTTATTAATGTGATAATACTGATTCACCCCCCCCTCTCAGTATTATTTCCAACATAGTTTTGGGTCGTAGAGTAGGAGAAGGCTTTGCAGCTGAGTGCACGGACCCTTGCAGATGAGTGCGCAAGGCGAGTCTAGTCTGTAACGATTGGAAGTATTAATAAAAAGAAGTTCCATATCATTTTTGTGTATTTATTTCATGTTTTATGCATCCGTTACATTGGATATACATTGCACTTTTAATGCTTATATGATGCGTGAATGTGTATAAATATGTTGATTAAGTAAAAGTAAGATAGAATATTTGTTTACGTGAAGTTAAGAAAGATCTATTAAGAAGATAAGATACGCGATCTAGTTTGGGGAAATAGCAGAGGTCACTACCATAGCAGCACGAAAGCATCTCAGCCCCTGGTTAGGGATGCACGAATGACAATTATAATAGGTCACGAAGGTATTGAAGGCTAGAATAGTATGCGAAGCTAGGCACAATTCGACTAAATTGACACCTCAGACATCTCAAGTGTGTGGAAACTTGGTTCCATCATTCCCCCATACTGCTTTGGGTGAGACTTCAGTCCGTGCTCCTCGGGCTGATGCCGAAAGGGCCAGTAGTGTAGGGATTTGTTTGGATAAATAACTCTGAACCTAGGTCAAGCCCCCATAAGCCAAAAAATAGTTCTGTTGTCGAGATCAGAATCTGCATAGAGATGTCTGATGTTGTATTATTGGAATCCAACTAAGAAGGAAGTTGAAGGCTGGTTGGACAGAAGAATTCATGAATTCACAGCGCAGGAGAACAGGAGCACACGACTGTCAAAAGAAGAGTGGTTAGACTGCTACCTATACACGGAGATCCATGAAATCTTCTTCACGTCCTTCCCTACTGAGCTATATGAGTGGATCGTAAAGCTAGCAGATAGACAAGGAAGGTAGAAACTTGACGGTCCTATTATGTGGACCCCAAACTTAGTGCAAAGGTTGGAAGCATCAAAGGATAAGATCACATGCAATGTTGATCATTGGCTCGATTGAATTATAGGAGGACTCATTACTGAGTTCATGGTCGACACCTAAGTCAGCTATAGTGAGGCAGAGCGATGATTTCTCAAAGGACTATGAGGTAAGTACATAAAGTCTTTAAATAATTGGATTAAAATGCTATTGTGCAAAAAGGGGGTTATGTAGTTACTTGATGTTTGGGGCTATGCAAAGTGGAAAATCTTACAGGAATGAAAGAAATAAGGGACCAGAAAATAGCCCCATAATTTCACCTCCATAAGGGGGCAAGGAAGAACTCGTGAAGGTCTCTCCATAAAGTGTGATCCATCTGATAAGGCAAATAATTCTGCTAATACCACCTCCACCCACACCACCACCAGCTTCACCACCATCACCTCCATCTTCACCCATACCACATCCACCACCACTGTGATTCAATATGGCAAGCACAGTAAAGTTGCCTGTGTTCAAATGATTAGGAAATGAGGATCCAGACCAATTCTGGTTCGTTGTAAGGGCTATATGGGAAGCATAAGGAGTTACATATGACAATATAAAGAAAGCAACATTGGTTAACACCCAGCAGGATCGCGCACTAACCTCGTATATTAAGAACTCCAATGATAATCCAAATGCAAGAATCGCAGATATCCAAGCAATGCTAAATAAAGAATTTAGCAGGCCAAAGTCTAAATCGCAGTCGATCATTGGATTCAAAGAGATCACGATGCTACTAGGTGATACTCCTTGGGAGCTGGATCAGAGGTTGAAATGTATGATTCACGAAGCTAATATGAATCTGATGGATGGACAGCACTGCGAGTGGTTTGTAGCTTTGCTAATGCCACATCTAAGGAGTGCACTATCGTAGCAGAAGATAACTGTTGGGAAGCAGATCCCCCCATAGCAAGTTTTTGGGGCTTAATGCCCGAGTCTTGGTCAATGTAATGTAAATACCCCGCAAAATGCAGGCGCGGAGCACGAGAGTCTAGGGTTGTCCACCCTAAAATAATGTAACTTAATATAATGTGTGTCGGCCTACCCATGGTCCACAGACCATGGGATTGTATAAATAGAGTGAGGCTCTAAGTGTAAAAGGTAGTCTTGAGTTTTCAATAGTTTTGAGAAGTAATATCCAGATGCGAAGACACAGTTAGAAGACAGAGGTAGATCTAAAGGTACTAGGTCATAGTAGTAGGTAGAGGCTCTACAGCTGAGTGCGGAGAGGCCTAGTAGAGTCCGCAGCTGAGTGTGCAGATCCCTGCAGCTGAGTGCGTAGGATGAAGTTAGGTATGTAATGTACTGAACCTGTGCATCTGTTGGTAGATTAGGATTTCTATAAGTTGTTTATCTTTATGCATTTATCTGTGTTTTGATTATGCGCACTTATCTGAAAGTAAATAAGTAATAAAAACATTGGGCTCGCACAAACAAAGTCAAAGAACTAATATATTAGCACAATAAAGATCGCAATCAGGATAATACTGCGTTCACCAAGGAGCACATAGGTTGCAAAGGATAGAAAGTTGCGTGGGGTAACACAGTGCGTGGGTTATGATCGCACACTTCCAGAACCCTCATCAAGACATACCTAAGGTGTAGAAACCTTGTTCTAGCACCCTCCCATACTACCTCGGGTGAGACATTAGTCCGCGCTCAACGGACTATTTCAGAAAGGGCCGGTAGTACCAGGATTTGCTTGGCTAAAATCATTGTTGAACCTAGGTCAGGCCCCACGTAGCCAAAAAATTGTTCTGTTGCCAAGACTTGGATCTACCTAAGGGATTTCTAATGTTGGAACAGTGGAACCCAATGAAGAAGGAAACTGAAGAGTGGTTGGACCAAAAGATTCATGAGTTCTTGACACAGGAAAGCAAAACTCCACAAGTATCTAAGAAAAGGTGGCTGAATCGGTACATATATATGAAAATCCATGATATTTTCTTCTCATCCTTTCCTTCTGAGTTGTATGAGTGGATCACGATATTAGCTGACAGCCAAGGAAGGTGTAAGCTTAACCAGCCCATAGTGTGGACTCTCGAATTAGTGCGGAGACTAGAGGCATCAGAAGACAAGATCGCGAGAGTTGTGAACCTCTTGCTCGACTAGATAATAGGGGGATTCATCACTGAGTTCACGGTGCACAAAACCATATGCTACAATGACGCAGAATGATGTTTTCTCAACGGACCGTGAGGTAAGTACATTAAATCTTTGAATACCTGGATTAAGATGTTGTTATGTGAAAAGCGAGTTGTGTGAATACATTAATGTTTGGGATGACATGGAGCGGAAATATCTACAAAGGTAGTGGGGAATTAGAAAACATTCCATTAATTTCATCTTCGTGAGAGAGCGAGGAAGAGCTCACTCGGTTTTCTTCGAGAAGTGCGGTCAGGTTGATAAAGCAGTGTATTCCACAATTACCACCTCCACCCATGCCACCACCTGCTTCATCTCCCTCAGCTCCACCTTCATCCACTCCACCTCCAATAACCCCACAGTTCAGCATGGCGAACACAATCAAGCTACCCGTATTCAGAGGAGTAGGGAATGAGGATTCGGACTAGTTCTAGTTTGTGGTAAGAGCAGTGTGGGAAGCACAAGGGGTCACAACTAACAACATTAAGAAGGCTACATTGGTAAGCACACTATAGGATCGTGCATTGACGTGGTGTATCAAGCACTCTAACAATCACCCAAACGCAGGGATAGCAGAGATCCAGAATGCGTTGAACAAAGAATTTAACCAGCCAAAATCTGAGATGCAGTCAATCATTGGGTTCAAAGATATCACAATGCTCCTGGGTGAGACCCCCTAGGATCTAGATCAGTGGATGAAAATTATGATTCGTGAGGCTAATATGACGCTAACGGATGTGTAGCACCGTGCATGGTTTGTGGCATCTCTGACACCGCACCTAAGGATGGCATTGTCACAACAGAAGCTTTCAACCCAAGCTGAAGCATTGGAAATGGCGATGAGGTTGCATGAGACCCCGATACAAGACCCTGGGTTAGGAGTTCAAAAAATCCATGCGTAACTATAGAATCTATGCTTGGATATGTGGAGTTTGAAGCAAGATAGGGCACCACAGCCAGAGGCGCGCGAGGAAGTATGGTGTATAAAATGCAAAGATCAGGGCCACGACAAGGATCATTGTCCAATATTCGCAAACTACTTGGCAGGAGGGGGACCAATGCTGTTGAGACCAGAAGCATAGGTAGGGCAGAGTGCGACACCCGCATTATGGTGCGTGATTTGTCAGATAGGAGGGAAACACACAACAGACAACTGTCACTTGCTGCAAAAGTATACACAAACTCCACAACAACTATTTTGTAATTTCTGTAGGTTGGTAGGCCACAACGAGCGCAATTGTTGCAGTTACAAACTAATGATGGATCGGACCCCAACTTATAGGATGCAAACAGAAATGTGAGCCCTCGACCCAGCTACAGGAATGGCGCATGCTAGATTTCAGGGGCGAGGTCGAGGATGAGGAGGAATGGGACCAGGAAGGGGCTGCAGACAGTTGATTTGTTATAACTGCGGAGGACTAGGGCACTATGCCCGCAATTGTACTAATCTGATGAGGATATATTGTTCGTACGCTGCTCAGTTTGATCATGAACCAGTGGATTGTCCTACATTGATAACACAGATGTGAAAAAAAGGGGTACTCTAGCCTCCTCCGACTCAGAATATCCAAATGATGAGAGCTGAACCCCACGAAGAAGACCCCAATGTAAACATGATGCTCAAAAGTGGTGCGACCACAAGGGAAGATAAGGGGAAGCAAATTAAGGAGGATACATGGGTTCACAAGGCTCCTGCAAAGGAACCTGAGTTCGATTTGGAACGCGCAAAGGAGACATTTATGGAAGCTAAGAAGAGATTCATGGAGGCCTCCACTCCAGGTAGTAAGGACCAACCAAAGCCGAGAGTGGATCCTTCTATGCTTACTACCTTTCTGGAGACATGTATGAAATTGCTGCATGAAAATGGGGTAGATAAAGGACTACAAGAGCTGATCATTAGGTGTGCGGGGTCAGGAGAACCGCGTGTAGTCTGAAAACTAGGAAAGCATACATTGCACACCAGTAGGGAAATGAGATTGACGACACAGATTGGTCAATACAAAATGGATCAGGTTATCCTGGACCTGGGGTCGAACGTGAATGTGTTACCTACGAAAACCTAGGAACGCATGGGTATGCCCACATTGCAGTGGTCCCCTATTCAATTATGAATGGCGAACCAACAGAAGATCATGCCCATGGGAAGGTTGCGAGTAACAGTTGATATTGAAGGAGCAAGCACACAGACGAACATTCAAGTGATAAAGATTTTCGATGATAGCAATCCTTATCCCACGTTGTTAGGAATAGACTAGGTGACTAATATGAATGGAGTCATCAACCTAAAGAAGAGGAAGATGATATTCGAGGAAAAGTCACTACGCGTGGTAGTCCTGTTAGACCCATCCGAAGGAGCACGCTACACTAAACCCTTGCACGATGATGAAAGCGACGATGAGTTATATTGCATTTACTAGATAACTGCACAAGATCGGGGTTAGGTGAATCCGACCATGGATGGAAGAATCTCATGGGAACATGATAGCTCCTACACTTCGGATTCGGACAAGGAAGTAGAACACTGGCAGAACTGGTTGCACAAGTTTATGACGCTAAATTGCAACATGATGATTAGATCACTCTGTCGCGTGATGACAGAGGCAAGGGAACTACCAACACATGATGAAGTGACAACGGTAAAGGAATTCCTAGAAAAAATTGAAAGCATAGTACAGGAACAACAGTGGTACGCAGCGCTAGAAGGGGCACTGTGCGTGACACCTGCACGAGGGTGGATTACACATAGAAAGACCATGGTAAGCTGGCGTGAAGGTAAAAGGTGGATGGAATTATGGGTTGGAAGCCCCCAGTGCCAGATAAAAATTGGGCAGCTAAGACAGAGAAGACTGCGCATTCACCTGTGTCGACAGATGTGGGCTGTGCCGTCCACAACCACACATTCCAGACTAAGGATCGACACTCAAAACCAATGACAACCACAGGAAAAGTGACGTGCAATATAAACATTCTACATAAGAGCATTCAAGAGGGCATGTGGGATCCTAAACAAGATTCACCAGGCTAGATGAATTGATTGGGACCCACACACACCAGTGATGCAACGGGCCCATAGGGTCTTGTACAAGCATGTAAGTGCAGAGACAATCCCAAAGAGGATGGGCAGCGTCGAGACCATAGTTTTTGGAGCAAGGAATCCTCACATACTTATAACACCATGCGGGGACTAGGGCACATGAATTATGCAGCTGCGCAGGGTCAACCATATGCAAATCCAAGAAGCCATTCGACAGAGGACCCATAAGTTTCACGAACTCGAAGATCAAGTACGACCAAGGAAGAAAAGTGAACTAGATCACGAATTCGTGCAGGAATGCCACGTAAATAAGCTAGGAATGATAAGGCAAAATAGGGACTGAAGTATGACTGTAGTAGAACATTTCCACCAAGAAGTTGTGGCTCTGCTACCATGGTTGTGGTCGCACCTTACTAGACAAAGGAACCAAGGGAGTGCACCATATAAGGAAGAATGCGACGTGTTGTCTGATGTGAGGGTAATTGAGGGGTGCCTGCAGACTAGGTTGGAAGGTGTAGGGAAGCCTCACATAGGTGGTGTGACCCCTTGACTATCAGTAGAAAGCACAGTCTTAGCACTCCAAGCAGTTGAAAGAGAGCGCAGGACTATAAACTAGCCTGTAGGAGAGCTGTGTGAGAAGGAGGTTGTGCGCAGGGTTAGTATGTCATAGGGGTCGCGGTCACGCATACGACATCTCGCTGCTACGTAGGTAGGCAAGGAAGTCACCGTTGGTGTCACTGTTCATGAAAAGTGGTCCAATTTAAGGCAAAAAGGAGCGAGCGGCGGGCAATTAAGACATGAATAAAGAATGAGATTTGGGACAATCTACCGCCAAAAGGGCATTAATGACTCATAAGCAGGGGGAAGGGTCGAATTCAAATTCAAAAGATGCCATAAAACCACCAGGGCTAGCCACAGGGCAACACTTGGTTGTTTGAGAACTCAGCAAGTACAGAGCATTGAGTGTCGCGTATTCTTACCACCCTCAAATGTAGATATGATGACGGCTACGAGAACAAGAGTGTGATTTGCGGAAGTTACCCCGGAGACCCGTATGGTCTAGGAGGAGCCTGGAGAGGTGGCAGCTGCACCAGAAGTTCCAAAGTCACCACGCATGCCACGACCACAAAACGACAAGCAAACAATGGAGCCAATGTGGGTATCACCACGGAACCCACGGTTTAGTAAATTGTCAATGGCAAAGAAGGGTAAAGCCGTCACCCTTGAAACAGAGGAGGAGGAGGAAGATTTGCAAGCTTTGGTAGCCCAAATTGAAGCATAGGACAATGAGGCAGAGAATGTCTCCCAAGTGTCTTCAGTGATAAAGTTACCCTCTTACATCCCCCAGTGGAAGGGGAAAGCCAAGATACTGAAGGACCTGGAGGCCACAAAGAGTGTGCTCCAGACCCTGCTCCTTCCTAATGAAATAACATTTGAAGGTCTACCTATGGGATGGGTACCTAATACGAAGTTCGAAGACTGGGACCTCGCGGACAGCAAGAAGTTCCCACAGTTGGGCACAGAGAAATTACTGAAGCAGAAATGGTTACACCGTGTGGAGAGGGCTGCGTTACTCTATCTACGATGGATACCCCACTATCATCATGTGCCCATCACCATTTTTGTCATCCAGTAGCTGTTGTGCCTAGTACATGATGCGTATCTCTGGCTGGAGGAGTTGATTCCTATCATGGCCAGTTTAATTCACGGGATTTCTCGACTGCTCTTCAAAGGAAACGACCCCACAGCCATAGCAGGAAAAATTAGTGACTTGGCCCTCACAAAAGCTATGAAGTCCAATTATAAGCTTGAGAAGAGGAAGCGAGGGTAGGTAATAGCAAGCATCAAGAACCAAGGGGTGTGCATAGCCACCCAGCTACTGGCTGAAAAGCTAATTAGGAAATGTCATGCTGACAAAGTGCCAGCATCTCTAATTGCATTGGTAGAGCAGTGCACAGAGGGGGTCCAGTTCAATTGGGCACAGTTCCTTTGTGACCAGTTTTTGACAAACTGTAGAGAGGCCCAGAAGCAGGGTAAGACCTTCCATTATGCGTGGTTGATTTTATCCATCATGTTGGTTGCAGGGGAGCTACCGGAGGATGGCCAGTTTCTCACGATTAAGGGTGACCTACCCAAAGCCATGAGATACACCTTGCTCTAGGCAATGAAAAACGCAACGAGGATTCACGAGATAAAGGTGTTCTGGGTGTTTGTAGAGGCGAGCATATGAACATGGATCAACCACAGGTTGCGCTTGTCCCCTACAGTTCATAATAGCTTGAAAAGCACAGTAGAATTCAAGGCAGATATGCATAAGCTATATATCCAGGCACGCAAGGATTCCGCACGAAAATGGGTGAAGCTCCCGTTCATCACAACGGACAATGTGATCTTCGTGGTGATGGAGTCATGGCCTCTAGAGTGGTGTGCCCCAGACTTGGAAGAAATGGAAAAGATCGCAATGCAGCAATGAAAGAAGGACACCAAGCTATGCATCGCGTAATTGGCGGAGAGAAGGCGCCAAGAACAAGAAGCGGCCATGTAGCAGAAGGCGCCTAAGGTAGCGGTGGCAACACAGATGGGAGAACCCACAACTGAGCCAACCAGAGAGCCCAAAAAGTAGGATATACAGGGGAAGGATAAGACAGAAAAACACATGGATCTTACACAAGAATCGACTCAACTCAAGAGGTTGCGCGTCCATGAGAAGCCAACTACACAGAAAAAGGCAAAGGCAACAAAGACCTCTTAGGGAGACCTTGTTGACATTGGCGAGACAGTTCACAATGTCACTAAGGATGCCTTTGAAGAATTGATGATGGAGTAGACAGCTGTGTTGGGGGTCCTTTGAGCGTAATTGCAGGTGTTACAAATGCGACCCCCAAGAATGATGGCACCATACGTTGTGGCAGGTACATCCGAAGCTAAGCAAATGTTGTGCGCCCACACAACGAACACTTTTGTGTTACCAGAAGGTGTTGCCTTAGTAGCAGCCGAGGGCAATAGGGCCACAACAAGTAAAATGAAGGGTTAGGGGTTGAATTTGGCTATTCTTCCTAGAGAAACCCTATACTAACTACAGGATGGGGTAACTGCTGAGCTCTACGCCAGGGAGGGCCACACCCTCCATGTCTTGAGCAAGCAAAAGTTAAATATAGAATAGCTCAGCCTACAGCAAGACAACCTGGTCGCACAAACCCAGGGATTGGAACAGGCAGTGGAGGAGCCCTATAGTAGCTACCAGAGTTGGTCGTGCTGTTGATACTCCCACCAGCAGAAAAAATTGACCAACTAGCGGCTGGAATCCACAAGGCCTAGGAGGAGGCAGCGAAGGTTCAGTTGGAGTTGAACCTGCAGATCGTTGAGTTATGGCTAAAGGCATAGCCCTCTACACCCCCAAAAGTCAGAGAGCAGCGTAACCGCGCCATTTAATCGAGGTCGGAAGCAATAGAGCATGTTGTACAGGATTGCATAGGCTTGTTGGATCAGTCACTCTTCATGCTCACCTTACTGTAGGAAGATCCAACCATACAGCGTCTGGAGACAGAAGCCTGGCAGTTAAAGCAGGCATATGACAATATCAGGGGGACTGCGCAGATGGTCGCCCTTACTCAGCTACTTGCCAAGATGAAGGAGGCCCAGGCTCTAAAGGAACAGGTGGACACCGTGTGTCAAAAAGAACCAATGCTTAAAGAGCCATCTAGCCTTGGCTCGAGTGAGCATTCACGATCACCGCCACGATCGAGGGAAAGCTGGCACAAATGCAAGGTATACATGCACTAAGGTAAGAAGGTGCCCCTGACAATGACGCATCAGATATTCACACACAACTGATATAGCGAACAGTGGAAGAATGTGTTGTGGATGTAAGCAAAGTGTAGAAGTTGTAGGATGGACTCCATGCAAAGATCACCGCAGTAGTCGAGTGACTCAAGATGAGTCACGATGATTGCGTTGGGGGCCTATTGGGCAGCGGATCCCCCCATAGTAATTTTTTGGGTCTTAAAGCTTGAGTTTTGGTCAATGTAATGTAAAGACCCCACAAAATGAGAGCGCGAAGCGCAAGAGTCTAGGGTTGTCCGCCCTAAAATAATGTAACTTAACATAAAGTGTGTCAGCCTACCCATGGTCTGTGGACCATGGGATTGCATAAATAGAGTGAGGCTCTAAGTGTAAAAGGCAGCCTTGAGTTTTTAATAGTTTTAAGAAGTAATAGCCAAATGCGAAGACACGGTTAGATGACAGAGGTAGATCTGAAGTTATCGGGTCGTAGTAGTAGGTAGAGGCTCTGTAGTTGAGTGCATAGAGGCCTAGTAGAGTCCACAGCTGAGTGTGGAAGAAGAAGTTGGGTCTGTAATGTACTAAACTTGAAAAGATTGATTAGTAAAGATAAGTTGATTCAGAATATTGTGCATCAGTTGGTAGATCAAGATTTCTATAAGTTGTTTATCTTTATGCATTTATCTGTGTTTTGATTATGTGCAGTTATCTAAAAGTAAATAATTAATAAGAACATTGGACTCGCACAAACTAAGTCAAAGCACTAATATATTAGCACAATAAAGATTGGGATTGGGATAATACTGCGTTCACCAAGGAGCGCACGGGTTGCGAAGGATACAAAGCTGCGTGGGGCAGCGCAGTGTATGGGTTACGATTGCACACTTCCAGCCCTCATCAAGACATCCCTAGGGTACAGAAACCTAGTTCCAGCACCCTCCCATACTACCTCGGGTGAGACCTCAGTCCGCGCTCCGCGGACTATTGCCGAAAGGGCCGGTAGTACTGGGATTTGCTTGGCTAAACTCACTGCTAAACCTGGGTCAGGCCCCACATAGCGAATAATAACGACTTAGGCAGAGGCCTTAGAAATTGTGATGAGGCTAAATGAGACCCCAATGTAGGATCCCAACTTGGGTGTTCAGTAGATCCACGCACAACTGAAGAATTTATGCCTTGAGATGCAGAGTCTAAAAGAGGACAGGACAGCTCGACCAGAAGTGCGTGAAGAGGTATGGTGTGTAAAATGCAAGGGTTGGGTTCATGACAAGGACCACTACCCGATTTTCTCAAATTACCTCGCAAGAGGAGGACCAATGCCCTTAACGCCAGTAGCGCAAGAAAGACCTAGCGTGGTGCATGCTTTGTGGTGCATGATTTATTAAATAGCTGGAAAACTTGCCACGGAAAACTGCCACTTGTTACAGAAGTATACGCAAAATTCACAACAGTTGTTCTGCAGCTTTTGTAGGTTAGTGGGACACGATGAGTGCACTTGTAGAAGCTATGAGTTAATGATGGATAGAAATCCAACCTACAGATTTCAGGCTAAAACGTGGCCCTCTGACCAGACTGCAGGAATGGCGCAAACAGGATTTCAGGGGCATGGATGAGTCCGAGGTGGAGGAGGACCTGGAAGGGGTCACAGAAAATTGATATGCTACAATTGCGGAGGGCCAGGACATTATGCCTACGATTGCATGAATCCAATGTGCCTATAGTGTTTGTATTGCACCTTGTTTGATCATGAGACAAAAGATTGTCCTACACTTATAGCTAGGATACGCGACAAAGGAGTGTTACTGCCTCCCCCGACTCAGAACCTATAGATGATGAGGTCTACGCTACACGAGGAAGATCTGAATGTGAACATTATGCTCTAAAGTGGAATCACGACAGGAGATGACAAAGGAAAATAGCCAAAGGACAGTACTTGGGTTCGCAAAGCTCCGGCGAAAGAAGCGGAGTTTGATTTGGAGCGCACTCGAGAAACCTTCGTGGAAGCTAAGAAGAGCTTCACTGATGCCTCCACTTCAGGAAGAAAAGATAAACAAGTGCCAGAGATGGAACCATCTATGCTCACAACGTTCTTGGAAACATGTATGAAGTTACTGCACAACAGTAAGGCTGTAAAAGAATTACAGGAACTCATTAATAGATGCGCTGGGACCGCACCAGGAGAACCATGTGTAGTCCGAAAGATTTGAAAGCATAAGACAAGGATGGGAAGAGAAATGAGGCTAACCATGTAGATCAGAGAATATGAGATGGATCAAGTCATCTTGGATTTAGGATTGGATGTCAATTTTCTTCCAAAACAAACATGGGAACGAATGGGGAGACCTGTGCTATAGTGGTCTCCAATCCAGCTAAGAATAACGAACCAATAGAAAATAATACCCATGGGGAAATTGCAGGGAATAAATATGGATATTAAGGGAGAGAGTGCGCTAGCAAACTTTGAAGTGATAGAGATTATGGATGACAGCAATCCCTACCCTGCTCTCTTACGAATTGATTGGGCCACTGACATGAAAAAGCTGATTAATTTGAACAAGCGCAAGATGATTTTTGAGAAGAAGTCACTACGCATAATTATACCTCTGGACCTTGTTGAAGGATCGCACTATGATTTGGACTGCATTTACAAGATAACAACGTGAGAGGAAGACTGGGTGAATCCAACCGTGGATGGGCAGATTTCACGGAAGGGCGAGAGCTCCTGTACTTCGGATTCTGATGAGGAGATAGAGCGATGGCAGAATCAATTACATGAAGTAACTATGTTGAATTGTAATATGATGATAAGGTCACTATGTTTCACATCGATGGAAGTAAGAGATTTTCCTACTTATGATTGTCTAAGTGAGGTAGATACCTTCTTGGATAAATTTGAAAGGGAGGTGCTGGAAAAGAAACGCATCTAGGCCTTGGACTGGGTACTGCGCGCTACGCTCATGAGATGGTGGGGTATGCACAAAGGAAGCTTTGATGACTGGTGTGAATGTAGAAGAATAATGTGCACACAATTTTGGAAGCCTAGGGTGTGATTGACAAACAAGTACAATGGATGGGAGGGTCCGCACGCGTGTCTGGCCAACTGGGTGCAAGCATTTGGAAAACAACCTACACGGATGCACATGTACTCCACACTGAAATGCATGGTCAATAAGCATGTGTTGGGGGGACAAATGTGAAAGTGGCTCTGAATGTTGGGAAGACATTATCTAGGGAGAAAAATCACACAGAAGGTTCCATGAAAAAAAGCATTCAACAAGGTATGCACTGCGCTAAACAAAGTATGCAATGTGTAGTGAAGTGATTGGGACCTACGCGTACCTATAGTATTATGGGCTTATAGGATGACATGCAAGAAACTGATGAGACAGACACCTTTTAGGCTTGTCTATGGAGTGGAAGCCATAATGCCTATGGAATACATCATGCCTAGTCTGCGCATAGCAGCTCTCACAGGTATGACGAACCACAGAGCCTTGGAAGAGAGGCTCATGCAATTGGAGGAGCTCGAAGAAGAACAATTTTTGGCTAGATTTCACCAACAGGTACAAATGCAGCGCAAAAAGGCATGGCACAATCGACATATTAAGCTTCGCACATTCAAGGTAAATGATTTGGTGTTGTTGTATGATAGTAAGTTTGATGGCTTGAATGCATTGGCTGGGATCATATGTTAGTAAGGAAATCAAAAATGGTGGCGCAGTGCAGTTGGTAAAGTTAAATGGAGAACATCTCCTAGGAAGAGTAAATGGTAGTTGTCTAAAGCCATAAATATGTGGCTCAGCCATCTAACTAACTGACTGAAGCACAGTATTAGCGCTCCAGGTAGCTGAAAGGAGGCGCGGGACTATAAACTACTCTGCTCGGGAGCTGCGTGATGTCAGGATTGCGCAAAGTAGCAAAGTGTCGCAAGGTCCACGACAGTGCAAGGGTAGCTACGCTGCCACGTGGGTCGGCTAGAAAGTGATTGTTACAGTCACTATTCTCAATGTGATGCTTGGGCTGAGACCAAATGGAGCGGGCGGCATGCATTTAAGGCGAACTTTATGGGCTAGGTTCTTGAAAATATGTTGCCAATCGAGCATTAATGGACCAAATATGGGGAGAATGGTTGAATTCAAATTCAAAAGGTGCTATAAATTACAAAGGGTTGTCCAACAAACAACACTTGGAAATTTGAGAACTGATTTGTTGCACGCCCAGACATTCATGAACCTGGACTTGTTCAATCTTTTGAAGGCAAATTCGTTGCTTGAGCAATTACATGAGACGTTAAGAAACTTGTGGAATCACACTATGGAAGCACCTGAAGAAGCCACGGATACCAGAGTAATGACCACCGAGGAAGCCATGCAGGCCATTATAGAAGTGGAAGCCCCATAAAGTGTTGGGATAGTTGTAGAAATCCCTAAATCGACACACACACTAAGACCCAAGAAAGACAAGCAAGCCATGGTACCAGAGCGCGTATCCCCTAGGAATCTGTTAAGGACTAAGCTTACCATGGAAGAAAAGGGGAAGGCTATCAATTTGGAAACCAATGAGGAGGAAGAATTTGAAGAAATCTTGGAAGAGGAGGAGGATGTTGAAATGGAGCGGACCCTCTTACCAGGTTGCACGCATATGTTCCATCACAGAAGGGTAAAGCAAAGGTGCCCAAAGATATAGATGAGAGTAAGAGCTCTCTGTAGACTCCGCTGCTTCCTGGTGAGTTTATTTTTGAAGGAGCGCACTTGGGGCAAGTGCCTGTACTAAAATTTGAAGACTTGGATCTCGCATACCACGAGAAGTTCCCACATTTGGAAATTGTGCAACTAATGTGCCAGAAGAAAGGTGCACCAACTGGAATCATAGAGTGGGAGCCACGTAAATGGCTAAGAGGTATAGAGAAGGTAGGATTGTTAAACCTGCTCTAGGTGTCGCATTACCATCGTGTCCCAGTGACCATTTTTGTCATCAGGCAGCTGCTATGCTTGGTGCATGATGGGTACTTGTGGCTGGAGGAGCCCGTCCCCATCACAGACCATTAGATTCACAGAATTACCTAGCTCCTTGCAAAGGGGAGGACCTAGCAAACATCTCAGAGGGAAAGAGTGATGATTTGGCCATCGCGGAGGCCACGAAGAAGTTTAAAATGGAGAAGAATAAGAGAGTGTGCGCCATTTCCATCACCAACAACCCTGCGGTCAAAGTCACGATGCAAATATTGGCAGGAAATGTTATGCGCAAGTGTCGCACGGATGAGGTGCCTGCGCCGATGGTTGCACTAGCAGCGTAATGCACAAAAGTGGTCCAATTCAAGTGGGCAAACTACTTATGTAGAGAGTTCCTTGAGAACTACCATGAGGCATAGGATCAGGGAAACAAATTTCATTATGTGTGGCTTATGTTATCCATAGTATTGGCATGGGAATTACCCGAAGATAGCCAGTTCCTGATGATTGCACAGGATCTTCCGGATGCAATGAAGTATGCTTCGTTGTGCGAAACCAAGGATGCTCAAAGGATAAGGGACAAAAAAATATTCTAGGTGTCCATGGAGATGAACATTAGAATGGGGATTAATCGCAAGCCATGATTAACACCCATGGTTTACAACAACTTGCAGAGCTTCGCAGAGTTCAAGGCAGATTTCCATCATGTTTACGTCAGGGTGCGGAAGGACCCCGTGAAGACGTGTCGTAAGCTACCCTATCTGGTGACAGACAATGTCATCTTCATGGTTCTTTAGTTGTTGCCATTAAAGTGGTGTGCCCTAGCTAGCTCCATGGTGGAAGCAGAGAAGTCCACTATGCAGCAGAAAAAGGAAGAGGTGAAACTACGAATGGTGTAGTTGGCAGAAATGAAGTAGCAACAGCTAAGGCCCAGGCAGCGCATGATGCTACGAAGTTGGTAGAAGAGTAGCAGAAGGTAGCAGAAGAAGAGCGCGAAGGACAGAGGTCACCTTTGCCTCAGTCAGAGAGTGATACAGAGCAAGGTGGCATGGACCTGTAGACAGCATCCACACAGCTGAAATGTTTGTGCCCAAGAGAGAAGGTAGGGCCATGAAAAAAGTCGAAGGCATCAAAGACTTCATTCAACCTAATCAACCTCACTGAGGGGGATCTACATGACATTGGTGAGATGGTGAGGGACGTTACCACGAAGGCCCTCTAGTAGTTCAAGGAGGAACACCAGATGGTTTTGGGGGCTCTCTGGGCATAGATACAAGAGTTGCAGGTGCACACCCCATAGGCTATCACTTTATCAACCAGCCTTGTACTAGGCATGTCCGCGGCTGAGGAAATGCTACACGCCCAGATGACAAACACCATAGTGTTGCCAGATGGAGCATTCATTATAGAAAATGAGGCTGACAGGCCTATGGTTAGTGGGTTGAAGGGAATCAGATTAAATGTAGTTGTGCTCCCTTGGGAGACACTCTATATTTTGCAAGCTGGAGTTACTGCAAAACTATGACCCAAGGAGGGTCGTGCGCTCCAGGTAATGAGTGAGCAGTGCATCAACATTGAATAAAGCCTATAGCATGATGAGGTAGTGGCACAGAACAAAAAAATCATGCAGGTGGTGGAGGAAGCCTACCAGATGGTCCCAGAGTTGGCCATCCACGCAGAAGAACCAGTGGAGGTGCATGTCCGAACATTAACAACAGGGATGCACAAGGCAAAGCAAGAAATGGCCAGGGTTCAGCTGGAGTTGAACCTTCAGATAGAAGATCTGCAATTTAAGGTGTAGCCTTCAACTCTAGGAGAGGTTAAGGAACAGCGCGCCATCGCGATTACAACATCAATAGTGGAAGTTAACAGTGTAGTGAAAGACTGCACAAAGTTGTTCGAGCAGTCATTCAAGGTTCTCACCACCCCGCAGGAGGATTTGAACATACAACGCCTAGAGACAGAGGCGCACGAGCTTCAACAAAAATATGACAAAGTAAAAGGGACCATGCAAATGGTAGCCCACACATAGAGGCTCGCAAGGATGTAGTAGGCTAAAGCGCTCAAGGAGTAGGTGGATGCTGCTCGGCATAAGGAAGTAGTTTTGAAGGTGTGCCTACAGCCATGGATTGATGAGGCATATATCATTATAGCCTCCATTGAAGCAAAGCTCGTGCAACTACAAGCAACATAAGAAAAGCTTCAGGGCAGCAGTTCAGCCACAACGGTCTCTGAACAGCGCGTCGAGGAAGTACAGCAGGCAGGCACTCAATGCACTGCTGAACTTGAAGAAATTCAGGCAAAATTGGGAGGTCTTCATGCAAAGATCTCCGCACTGACAAAGGGACTCGAGGGCGAGTCACGATCTTTGTGTTGGGGGCTTGTTGGGCATAGGATCCCATAGGGGAAGTTTTGGGGCTTAGAGCCTAGATTTTGGTCAAAGATTGTAATTTTGATATAAAGACTCTGCATTTTGTGGGCGCAGAGCGCATAGCTTGTAAAAGATTCATGGGGTTTTCCACCCTTAAATTTTTTATTGTAAATTTGGTTGTAGAGATATAAATAGAGAGAGGCTCTAAGTAGTAAAAAAAGGAATAACAATGACAAGATGAAGATGAAGAATTGAGTCATATCTGTGGAGTAAAGTTTAGTTTCGGGTTGTAGAGTAGGAGAAGGCACTGCAGCTAAGTACAAAGAGGCCTAGTAGTCCATAGTTGAGTGCACAAACTCCTCCAGTTGAGTGCATAGGGTGAGTTGAGTCTGTAACAGTTGGAAGTATTAATAAAGAGAATTTCCATATCATTTATGTGTATTTATTTCTTGTTTTATGCATCTATTACATTGGATATACATATCACTTTTAATGCGTATATGATGCGTGAATGTATATAAATGTGTTTATTAAGTAAAAACAAGATATAATATTTGTTTATGCGAAGCTAAGAAAGGTCCGTTAAGAAGATAAGTAAGATATGCGGTGTAGTTTGGGGAAATATCGCAGGTCGCTGCCATAGCAACATGAAAACATCTCAACCCCTGGTTAGGGCTGTGTGGACGACAATTATAACAAGTCGCGAAGGTATTGTAGGCTATAATAGTACGTGAAGCTAGGCATAGTTGGACTAAATCAACACCTCAGACATCTCAAGGGTGCGTAAACTTGGTTCCAACATCCCCCCATACTGCTTCGGGTGAGACTTCAGTCCGCGCTCCATGAGCTGATGCCAAAAGGGCTAGTAGTGTAGGTATTTGTTTAGCTAAATAACTTCAAACTTGTGTCAAGCCCCCATAAGCCAACACTAGGATGTAATATGATAAGGGTAAACCACAAGAAATTATCATTGTTCCCCAACGAAGTTGCCAATTTTTTATATGGAATTTATACCTATAGATAAGTATATCTTCCCTAAGTGCATCGTTATACTTAGAAAAACTAAAGTAAAGATGTTCAACCTTTTCCTACAATAAACAAATAAGATAAAGGAACCTACGTGTGATCATTTGCTTCCTTTGATCTCCTTTGAGTTGCTCCCGTCGCTCCCGCTCAAACTGAATTTGCTCAATGGTACCTGCCAACATAAACAAAAGATGACAACAATCAAACCATATGATCTATTTATTACAAACAAGTGGAATTGACAACATTTGAACATACATTCATCATAGATATAGAAAAAAGTATTGAAAAAGGGACAAACAACCTTAATGATTGATAGAAGGAGAAGTTACACCCAATGTGGTTCGATCTCATGTCACTCCAGGTTCAAGGATTTCAAAGGCAAGTTGATGACCAGATGGTTGGGCCCATATGTGATAGAAAAGTGGCATGCCAATGGGGTTGTCAAGATAAGAAAATTTGATGAAGAATGTATCCCCTTGCTTGTTAATGGGTATAAATTGAAAGTCTACAAAAAGCCTTTGTTAAAGGAAGAGTTCATCAGTAGTATTAGTAAGGCAGTGATGGTGATTGGAGGAGTCTCAACTTCCACCTCACCGAATTCTTGAAGACTATTGAATTTTTGAAAGAAAAAAAAAATACAATAAGAGACCTAGGTGAAAACCTCCATGAGGCACCTAAGGCCCACTTTCAGGTTGAAAACCTCCTTGAGGCAACCCAAGAGTGAAAGAAAAAAGGGAAAAGAATAAAAGATCCCTAGGTGAGAACCTGCATTGAGGTGCCTAGGGTAGGAAAACAAGTTGGAAACCTCCTTTGAGGTGACCTAGTTATCTTTCAAAAAAAGAAAGAAAAAAACACAAAAATGTTATGGCAGGGACCTCAAACTTGCCCACTCATAACAGTTCCCACTTTTTGCAGGTTTTCAAGGAAATAAAAGACACCAATTTCAGAGGGAAGAAAACCAAGCAAAACCCCATTCTTCCTTCATTCATTTAAGATCTTCTATGACCACCATGTCTCATGCATCCATACTCATCTCCAACCATCAAAAGTCCAATTTACAGGCAATTTTTTGACTTCTACAAGATTTCCTGTAGTTACTATGGGAGGTACTATAAGAAGTCTTGAAAATCTATAGGAATGAAATTTCGGTTGAGAAATAATAATGCAGGCCTATTTTGGGTTGAAAGAAGAGGCCATTGACCTCATCACATCTCAACCAACACGATTTCATGATCATGTCACCCTTTGTGTCCATCAAGAAATCCACTTAGAAAAAGGGAAAAAAATAGACGAAAACAAATAAAAGTCCAAGGGGCATACCATCAATAGCCTACCTCACCTACCACTCCATCTTCCCCATTCCACCCCTTCCAATCCTACTTCAACACTTGTTCCTCCTCCAAGAAAAAAGAAAAAAAAAAATTCAGAAAGAGGCAGCTATAGAATTTCATGTAGTACTACAGGAAACCTTGTAACAGCCTATATTGTAACAGCAGCAGTCTCCAAGCTCCTCCTTCAACATCTGTGCAGAGGAATACTATCAGCACCCCTGCAAGCACTATGGCACCCATCCCAAGCTCAATAGCAACAAAAGAGGCCAACACATGCACATCACAACAAAGAAGAAAACCTATCAACGGAATAAAATCAACAAAACAAGAGCAAAAGAGAAGATGTACCTTAACCAGAAGAAGCACAACAAAGCCACCCTCGAGCATGCATCAACCAAGAAAAGGAAGCCACAAGTATGGAACCTCATCCACACTCTCTCCTAAGTACAAATATAATAAAATTGTAAGAATATGAAAAAGTTGGTTTTATAAGTTGAAGGTGGCCAGTTAACTTGACCATCCTCAACCTGAAAACAAAAAGTTAAGTTCTAGTCGGCAGGACACATGGCAAGGTCACATCAAAGGAAATAAGTCAAAAAGGTGTTCGAGTTAAGTTGTACAGGAGAGGGTGATGATTATGAGAAAACCTTGCATGATAACTAATAGTCGGCCAATGGTCCAAAAGGAGAAATTACGTACCTAGTCAGCTGACGCACTGCTCCAAGGAATCGACCATAAATAGAAAAATTCCCTAACTTTCATGCAATACATCATTCATTTTAAGATTTAAAGAACTAGTACCACCTAGAGGAGCCATTGAAGAATAAATATAGTGTCGGCCATCCTATAGTGAGCACCTATAGGAAACACAGGAAAACTACAAGAAACAATGGAAATTGTCAAAAACTCTATGAGGGGGTGCCTAAGGCCCAACTATTCAAGAATTATCTTCAAACAAGGCATTACAGTGAAATGTAGGTGACCCATATCCTTTGTTTTTTAATTTGATAGCTAGAAAATATGAAAGGAAAAAGAAATTTTCATTTTTTTTCCTAGTAAATACAATGTACAAAGAGACAAATAGAATTGTGTGGAGATAAAAGAGATAATTGTAGTCATCACCCTCCTAAAATATAAACCCTCAGTCACCTCAACAAGCTCTTAATCTAAATCCACCAAAATACATACAATCAGATTGACAGAGAGAGAAAATGACAGCAGGTTTCAACAGAAGGGAACCCACAAGAACATCTAGAATACATCTCCATCCCCCTGTGGTAGAGATATTTAGAAGGCATCAATGGTTGCAATTCTTCGAGCTACTTAGAGGATATGATGATGATATAGCTCGGGAATTCTCAATTTCACTCACACATCAAGCTAGAGTTAGTGCCACATATGTGGTGAGAGGATTGTCAATAACAATTACACCTGAAAGCATTAGCAGAATCACTACACTTCCTCTAGGTTTACAATGGAAAGAATAGGATAAAGCTAGAAGCACTTATGCCAAGAAGAACTTTTTCTTAGAAGATGAGGATCCAATTGAGGACAAAAATGGTATTAGAAGGGTGAGCATTCCATATCCTTGGGATGAAGTAAGCTACCACAATCTCAAGTATATTTCCTATGAGGGAAGGCTCAATATAGTCTATGGTTACCAATTTAGACTCCTCCATGAGCTGAGATTTGGAGAAGATTTACCTCCTAATAGAAGACTTAGCATGCCCTACTTCTTGTTGCAATCAATAATAAACATGAGCATCAAGGTAAAGGAAGGAAAGCATCAAGGATTGGCACATCATGGACTAATCAAGCTCATACTAGAAGATGCCCTAAGCCAATTAAGAGCCCCTATTATGTGGTCCACATTTGTAGACATGGATAGGGAAGATGTAGTTGAAGCAATTGAGTATGAAAGAGACCCAACCTCTAATGGTGAGGAAGAGGAAGAAGAACCAAAAGAAAAAGAGGAAGAAGAACATGAAGGAGAAGAAGAAGAATATGAAGAAGAGTCTAAAGAAGAGGAATAAGAACATGAAGAAGAAAAGGAAGAATAACTAGAAGAAGAAGAGGAAGAAGATCCTGAAGAAGAGAAAGAAGGACCTAAAGAAAAAGAGGAGGAGGAGCCAGAGGAAGAAGAGGAGGCAGAGACAAATAAAAACAGAGGGAGAGAATAACAATGGGGAAGAAGAACAAAAGGATGAGATAAGCCCTGAAACACATATCAAGGAAGGGGAGGAATCCCCAAGAGTGTCTCCTAAACCCATAGAGAAGGAGGCAACTACTTCCTTGACTACCCTAAGCAGACCCATAAAGTCAATAGAAAAAAGACAGAGGCAGACTCCCCTATATTTCAAAACAAGGAGGAGCACCAGGATAAAATAGGGGAGGCCACAAACAACTACCAAGACTCCTACCATCATTGAAGACTCACCAAAAAGACAAGAAAAACTAGTCTCCCTAGAAATGAAAGATGAAGAAGGAACATCAAAACAGGATTCCCCAAAGTCTCCAATTGCCTATGTTAGGAGGCCTGTTACCAAGTCAACCTAAGCAAAGAAAATCAAATAACCTTTGACCCCTTTCAAAAAGGGAAAAGCCTCCTACAGGAAACACAAACAGTCCTACAGGAAACTCTATCAACACTACAAGAAATAAAGAAAAAGCAGCAGGAAGGACAACAGGGACAAAGGAAAGGAAATGAAGCATCAACACAAGTATAGGGGGAGACCAATACTCCAAATACAGTAAAGGGAGAATCCCAAGAGCTACAAGAACTTAGCCCACAACCCAGTCTTAGCTCCTATTACAAATTCATTAAGGGAGGTCAAGTAATACCACGCAAATTTTCCATCCCTCTATTCTTTGAGCTTGAAAAGGAGAGAGAAAGGACACATCACTGGATTCAAATTTCTAAATTGAAGAACGTAGAGGATGTGGGCCATATGGAAGAGAAGCTACTAGAAATGGGCATAGAGTTGAGTGAGATAAGAAATAGGGAAAGAGTGATGAAATCTCAACTAGAGGCTGAGAACACATGTCTGAGGAGGCATGTAAGGAAAAAGAGAGTCATTTGGCCACTATGGAAGGCCTCTCTATGGAGGCACTTCATTGTAGGATGCCATCAAAATCACATGCGTTGTAGCTAAAAGGACAATGCTTGTAATTTCAGATAAAGGCCCTAGCATAACAAGGGACTATGCCTTTCCAAGACTATAGGCAGATCATTGAGCTCTATGAACAAAGCACCATGGAGGACAAGGCCAAGATATTTGAATTCTACTTATATAACATGGCCTTAACATACTTGAATGTGTGGGACCCCAATCCAAAGTTGTGGGACTTACAGTTGATGGCCTTGGTATCATGGATGAGTCATGAGGAAGACAGGGCTAAGGAAGTAAAGAGAGTGTTGGAAAGAGAAGAAAAAGAACCCCTTTACATCAGAGCAAAACATATCAATTCCATGGTTGTCATTAGCACCCGCAACGTCATCGCCAATGATCCTCAGCTTGCATCAAGATACCTAGCTACACAAGAGCAAGAAGTCACTCATTTTGAGGATACTTTGAGATTTCTAAGGGATGAAAGCCAGCAAGCATTCCAAATGAGATGGGGCACCTTACCATATAGCCTAAAGATCATAGAGTATCATTCCACTGAAAGAATGAGGGATGCACTAGAGAGGACCCCACTCTATGAGAAGGCACTGCAAAGACTCAAAATCAACTAGATTGGCTTGAAAATCAGTCCACCATTGGTCTTGGGTATGTTAGACGGAAGAAAGGAAGAAGAAGAAAGAAACTAATGGGAGGGAATAAAGAAGCATGCAGGATTTTATCCATAAGAGGAGAATACATCAACAAAATATTGGAATGTCAGAGAGGCCACAAGAGCAATGAAAGGCATGGACATAGATTAAGTTGCTCAAAGGATGAGCAACACTTTCAACAGGGGGTGATGATGAGTCTCATCAATAGCTAAATTATATGGACCTTAATGCCACTCTCCAACTCATTCAAATCAACTTTTCTCAAATTTCATTACATTTTTTGTTATATTTTTCTTAGTGAGAAGGCTAAATATGAGATGTTATGTCATGTGGCCTAATGTGCATTAATTGTAGGATTTGGAGAAATTTTGGCTAATTAAAGTGCAGGAACTAAAAGTAGACAAGAAGGAAGGATTTTAGGAGATTGGATCTCCCTCCTTAACTCCTCACTCACTCGAAGAATAATCCACCAGATCTCATCAGCTTAGAGTTACAAGAAGCCAAGCAAGTGATAGTCAAATACAAGTTAATCTTGAGTTGGGAGCCAAGCATCCCTAAATTTAAGGAAGTTGTTGGTAGATTTAGTTGTATAAATAAGCAGGCCTAGAGCATCATTATGATTCAACTTTTTTTTTTGTGGCCAAGAGGCATTTTCGAGCTAAGACATTGTGACTGATAACTCTTTTGTATTTTGGATATTTTAATGGAAATGGAAAGAATTCCCTTGATCCAGCACTGAGTTGACTATGAGGGTTGAAGCACTTGGGTTAGGGCCCAACCCTAGTAGCATAGGTTCCTCTTTATGTACATGTATGCTTAGATTACATTCATAGTTAGTTGTTGAAGTGATTTTTTTTTTGTTAATCTACAAGTATTTGAATGATTACATAGTTTGCTTCCATTTGTTGTTAAATAGATCAGTGGTATCATAGTGATAGTAAACACTTCAGAAAATCTTGTGATAGTGCCCTTTACCTCATCTCCCTTATGGGATCATGATTTGAGGGTTCCATTCACACAGCCCAAAAAAACAGATTTATTGTTTGATTATTGCATAGCCTGTGGTTTCTTATTGAATAGATCACTGTCTCTAAATTTCTTAGAAGTATCTACAATTGGCATTTTGATCTCTTGAGTTTTCTATGGTTAAGAAGCACTTCCATTCATAAACTTATCCATTAGCTATTAATAACTCTATTTTTCCTCCATTCAACTCATATTTTCCATGTATAAATGAAATTGTGCATAAATGAACAAAAGAGTGTATGTTGTTGCAAGGGCTTCTGATGTGCAAGGAGACCTCATCTCATTCGCCTCATCCAAGTCTTCTCCACCTACACTACCAAATTCCACCAAACCCTAATCTGAATCCTTGTTTTGTAAGTAAAGTGGGCATTTTCCTTTGAGCAAATCCAACCATCTTGAAGTGTTTGACTCAGCCTTGGATAGTGTGCACCCCCTTTATACCTTATTTCCCCATCAGACACCTTTCCCACACTTCATTCTACCTTTCCTACCTCTTTATAATAATTTTCATTATTTCCTATAGTAGAACAGGGAATCCTATAGTATTACAAGAAACCCTGTAGCAACCTGTTTTAAGGCTGAATTGAGAAGAAATGGTCATCTGAGCTTAGGTTGGGCCTCCACTTGGCTTCCATACCCTTGAAACTACTCCAGAAATTCCCCCCCATACTGTTGCCCCTGCCAAAGAACAAATTAGTTAAATTAGCATTTTCTTTCATAAAACTAAACATCAAAAAGGATTTTTTTGCAATTTCTAAGTTAGCACATGCATGCAGCAGTCATAAGAGTTCTTAGATAAAATTCCATGCTCAGATAGTCTAGATCACTAGATGTTATCTACAAGGTTAAGTTAGGTCTCTTTTGCAAGAAAAATGTGTAGATGCTTAGCTAGAGGATTTCATGTCACTTTATAGCACCTTCAAATTCAAGACTTTCATTTCCTAGAGTAGGAAACATTCCCTTTTTACATTAAGAATAATTTTACCTTTTCCATTTGGTAGTCAAACTCCTTCTAGTCAATAGAATATAGTTTGAAAAACTCTAGTGGTCTATCACCCCAGTTTAAAAGTGACAAGAGTAGGCCATTGCATCTACTATGTATACAACATTGTCACCTCCAAGTTTATATGAACCTCGGGTTGATGAAGTCAAGTTGGTAGCCCCAGGAGTTGCATCATTCTTGGTGCAAAACTGGTGCTCATCACCAAGGATGGGGGAAAACCCAAATATGGGGTGTGGAACCAAGGATGGAGGACGAACCTACCCATGGTTTTGCTCATGGTTTTGGGCATGATGGTTTTTTCCTGTGCTATTTTGTTGAGCTGGTCAAGAGAACTATAATTATGTTCTAATCGAGGGTTAATGGATTGGGGTTTATGAATGCTTCGATATGTATATAATGTATTGTAACATTAAAAGGAAAATAATAAAAATTCAATCTAGTTTTCCCTGTCTGGGTTCTAGGAGAAAATCTCTATGCATATTTTATGTTCTTTCCATTGTATTTCTTTTTTTTTAAGAACTTGTTTACAGGTAATTTCTACACAGGGTTAAAACATACATCTGGTGTTAGAGGTGTTTTAGCTTTAAGGGGGATGCCTTTGTGGCTGAGGGGTTTTGCTCGGGCCTATGGTAGACCCTGTTACAATGGAAGATCTATGGGATCGATTCTTGCAGTGAAAGGATATGGTGAATAGTGGAAAGATAGAGATTGATAAATTAAATTGATAGTTTTCTGAGTTGTGGAAGGTCCAGATGGAGAATTTGTTGGTGGATAGAGATTAGTGGATTGTTGTAGATCCATGTATGACACCAACAAGAATGTTGACAGAAGACTGGGCAAAGTTAGATCAGAAGACAAAGAGAACAATACAATTATGTCTCTTAGATTTAATATTGTTGATTGTATTAGGGGAAGCCACGAAAAAGAATTTATGGGACAAGTTAGGGAATTTATATCAATCTAAGTCTCTGGTGAACAATCTATTACTATGGAAAAAATTGCATGAGCTAAGGATGAAGGATGAAGACTCGGTGACAGAGCATCTAAATGCCTTCAATATTGTGGTCAATCAATTTTTATCTATTCATATTAAAATTGCATGCAAAGATAAATGCATTAGTAGTTTTCTTCTCTTCCACACTCGTGGGATACACTGGTTGTTATTATATGTAGCACTACAAATACCTTGAAGTTTTATGAAATAGTCTCATTCTTGTTGCCAGAGGAGATGAGATGGAAAAATATGTAGAGACAGAATGGAGATTCCTTTTCTATAAGAGGATGGTCCTAGAACATAAACATAAATAATTCCTTAAGTGGAATATCTAAATCTCCAGGAAAACTTGTAAAGATATGCTAGAAATATGGAAAAGAATGGCACTACAAAAAGGATTGTAAATCTAAAAATCCTGAGAAAGGAAATGGATCTAATGATTATCCTTCTACAGAGGAAAAAACCACCTTAGATGAAGGTGGGGATGTGTACTTGGATTCTTCTTCAAGTACACATGTATATCATGAGGCATGGTTTCTTGACTTAGGTGCATCCTTTCACATGAATCCCCAATGGGAGTGGTTTTGTGAGTACAATAAATGTGAGGGTGGTGATGTCTCCCTAGATTATGACAGGAAGACCATAATCATAAGATGTGGAAAAATCAAGCTAAAGTTGCAAGGTTGAGGGATTAGAACATTTCCTAGTGTTCTACATATTCCTACATTGGCCATAAATCTAATTTCTGTAAGAAAGATGGATGATGCAGGTGCAAAAACAATGTTCGAGAAAGATACTCATAAGATGGTTCGGGGAGCATTGGTATCGACGTTGGGAGCTCAGATTGGAACTCTCTAAACACTTCTAGGAAGCATTGTTATTGATGGGTGCAACATTTTTGTGGTTCCTGAAAGTGGAGTAGAAAATCTAGAGGTCTGTTGAGAAAAAACTATGTTGTGGTATCAAAGGCTTGGACATATTGGAGAGAAGGGCCTTTGAATACTACATGGTAAAGCTATGGTAGAAGGTATGTCTAATTTCTCTTTGGAATTTTGATTTCTATGAACATTATGTATATGGGAAGCAAAATCAAGTGAGCTTCCCTACTGGTGTTAAGAGGGTGAAAGGGATATTAGAGCTTATGCATAGTGATTTATTTGGACCTGTGTTGGTTCCATCACTAGGAAAGTATGTGTACTATGTCTCCTTTATAGATGACTTCTCGAGGAATAAATGGATATATTTCCTTAGGAAGATACCTGAAGTCTTTGACAGGTTTAAATAATTTAAGGCTCTAGTGGAAAATTAGAAAGAGAAGAGGATTAAGGTGTTGAGGAAATATAATGGTGGAGAATTTTAGCACCTAAATCCGCCTTAGGCCAAAAGAAGGCAAAATTCAGGGTAACCACAAACCACACTCAGTCTAGTAGCTAGCCCTACCAGAACAGGAGAGGGCTCTCTCCAAGTCACACTCAGTGAATAAGTGAATGAAAAGGCCTGAGATGACTTATAGTGAACTACTTGTCTTAGGCTAGTAAGTGAAAATGGAAAATAAGAAGTGATTTTATGAATGACTGTGTTTCTGGGATGTTATGGGACCACTGGACCTCAATGAACAGAGAACTTAATACAAAGGCACAGATTATTTCATGAGGCAAGGTAGGCGGAAAGCATAGCAATTTAGTTTTAAGATATTGCGGAATGGAGAGATTGATTAAGAGGGTGAAAAGGGCATGGACAACATGAATCCTTTTCAACAAAAGAATGAACACTGTACATGAAATTTCCCCATAGGCAGAGCAATAAAATTGAATTCTACCTTAGCTAACTTAGAAAATTTCAATGGAAATGAATATGAAATGAGCTATGAAACATAACAAGATACATATGAAACATAAGAGACACATTTGCATACACTCACAACCACATGAATCTCATGAAACAGAGCCACTGCCTTTCATTAATCCTATGTAAAAAATATATAATGCAAAAACAGAGTTTCTTTCCCCACAGTCTCCCAGAAGTTACAAGCCAACCAACCCTTTGAAAATGGTTTGCATACAATATATAGAATTTTCCATGAAGAAATAGAACGCCCAAGGGTTGGGGAGTTACTCGAATCATTACAAACTGAAGGTGGAGAGCCAAACAGCTACAGGTGCAGTGCCACAAACATGACAAATGGCTTGGGTGGCCCTTTGTCTTCCTTTGCCACTTGGATAACTGACCATCTGGAGTGAAAATACTTATAAAACCACCTTAGGTGCTGAAAAACTGAAGTGCATATGAGTGGGCCCACTTACAAAAAGTCGGGAAGCGAAATTTCGCAAAATAGAGGCATTCTGGCCCTTTTTCCTATATGCGCCGTGCCCTTTTCCTGTATGTGTCGTGCCACTTTGAGGCCCGTTTTGAGGCACTTTCTAGAGTCCAAAATGTGCCCACACGTGCTCATTGGAAACCCTGTCCTGTCTGCTTTCCAACCCAAGTGGAATTTTTGAATTTGGAGCTCATTTGCCCTCCAAATCTTCATTCTCCCAAGACTGCTTCCTGTGTGTCAAAATAGGGGCAGTGAGGCCATTTTTGAGTGTATTTTGCTATTTTGGTGGCCAAGATCTTCTCCAAATTTCTTGCTCCCAGTGCCAATAATTTTGATTTTGCATGCCGAATCCAAAAACACAAACCATTCCTCATTTGGAGCTCCCAATCTTACGCGTCGCGCTGGTGGCATGACGCATATAGAGAAAAAACCTATGTTTGTGCCAAAAATTTGTCATGTGACCAAAATTTTCCCAAATTCCTTGAAATTTGGGCTGGAAGTCCTCTATGAAGTACTATGCTATGACAAGGAAGCTTCAGCCAAGATTCAAAGCCGATCTTGCTCTTTTGCCTCTTTTGCCTCTTTTGTTGCTTTGCTTAATTTTGCCTCTAAATTCCTTATTCGTGCCTTGCAAACATGATTGTGTGCCCAATAATGGTTTTTCATGTGCCTGAGCATGTACTAGTCCTTGTTCACTTTCGCCAATCACTGTGTGTCTCCATCTCATACTCCGATGAATGTTGTGAAGCCATGACTGTTGTGTATACTGTACCTAGGCTGCCCTTTGATGATGGTGTGAGGCTGGGTGCCTTTGTGATATTTGTCACCAAGGAGAACAATGAAACAGGGAGTATTAGGAAGGGAGTGATGAAATTGGGATAGGGCTTATAGGGAGAATTTTGTTAGGGATATGGGAGGAGTTTGGGGTATTTTGATGGGGTAGGGTTTGGGGTTTCTATTGAGCAATAGGAGGAGGGGAAAGGGAATATGAGTTTGGTAGTGTTAGGGTAGTGATAATAGGAGAAATGACATGGGGGGGATAAGGAATAGGGGTAGGGTAGGAAAAATCAAGCCTTGGCAGCAATGACACTGTTACACAACCCTATAAAAATGGTTTTTCTTTGGTTTCTTCTTGTGTTTGCTTTATGAAATGTTTTTGCATTCAATCACTGGCAATAACCCACCATATCTTTATCAAATTTGATGCACAAGTGAATTTGAGAGCCTACCTTGAAATTAGAGGGGCTTCACAAAATATTTGAGGGAGTTTTGGCACGTTCTGGGTGCTTTATCTCTGTGCACCGCGCCCCTGTCTGTGTCCACCGCGCCCTGGTTATATGCACCGCGCTCTGGTTATATGCGCCATGCTCCTCCTCCTGGGCGTCGCGCTTTTTCCGGAAGACTTTTGGAGGCTTTCCTGGTGTCCAAATTGGGCGTAGAATAGCTCGTTAGAAATTTCTTTGAGTCTAATTTCCAACCCAACTGGAATTTTTCAATTTGGAGTTTATTTTCCTGTCAAAAGTCAAATCTCCCAACACTGGTCAAAATGTACCAAATGAGGCTGCTTCAAGGCAGAGTGCTGTTGCAGTCAACTTTTGAATGCCTTCCTCAACCCAAGATTTATCTCATGATAGCTCATTGGAAAACTACTTCTCTCTAGTTATCATTTGGATCATCAAGCAAGTCATTTGGCCAACCAAGCTAGGAGAAAACTTGATTTTCCCAACGTTACTCCAGAGGTGCATCAATTCACCCGAGGCAATTGTATTTTTGACATTTCTTCAAAACCATGACACCTGTGTAAAAAGTGAAGGATTTTTTTCTTTCTTGGTCTATTGTGGACAAAAACCTCTCTCGGTTTTTCCAAATTCATCTTTCCTTGCTCAGAAACATCATTTGAGTGAAACCTACCCGGATGTGGGGAACAAGAGATTTGTCGAAATGAAGCGAAATGAAGGGGATAGGGAGCTTCTAAATTCTTGAGGAAATATTGGGAAGTATGGAGGGATGTTAGGAAGTAGGGGAAAGTGGAATCTCAGAAATTGAGTGAGGGGAAGGGGTCCAAAAAGGAAAAACACAGGTCCAACCTAGAAAATTGCCAAGTTGTAGCAAGAAACTAGGGTTTGTGCGAAAATGAGGAATTTGGGGGATCTCAGTGATGGGAAGTGTTTGATAAGGTGATTTAAGGATAGGGGAAGGTGTAGGAACATCAGAATACAAGTTTTGCCAATGATTTGACTGTCCAAGAGAAATTTCCTTCAAAACCCTAGGAGAGGGAAATGACCTTACCTAGGGGCAACTGAAGCATGAACAAGGTGTAAAATGACCCAGTGGAACTTGACATGATAATGAAAACCCTCGGAATGATGGTAGACGTAGCTGAATAGTGACATAGACCGACATTTGGACAACTTTGAAAGGAGTGAAAGCAAACCCTAGACCTAATGCCTAGTGACCAAATTTTGCTTGAAGACTCACTGAAATGACAAAATTTGACCTTGACACCTTAAAATCACTTGTGTAAGAGCATGTTTGATCACTGGAGGAAGGTTGAAAATACTGACACTAACATTGTCTCCAATGGGGGTTGGTAGCTCCTTGGAGGTGCCAAGAACTGCAGATCTTTGGGTGAGCAGACAGTGCCTTCGTCCATTGGGCTATGGAGTCCATTATTCTGACAAACCAACATGACTCAATTTATTGACTGAAACTTGACTGAAACTAACTCAATGCAAACTGACATGACTAAAAAAAACTTGACTCTAACAAACTAACTCAAAATACTAAGAAATGAACTTAAAACTTAAAGCTTGGTGGTAGTACATGACCACCTGCATTTCTTACAAGACTATATATCATCAAACTATATCAAACTGCCAATGTAACCAATCAAGAAGATGGCTTCTTGACTGATTCTTCCGATCAGATCTTCTGGTCAACAATTGATACTAGTAACTAGGCATTCAAAAACATAATTGGCCATGATCTCCTTCATCACTGAATACTGCAATAATGACCTTCACTGCTCTCTGCAACAACTCTGCCATTGGATCATGAAGAACATAAGGTCTTTCCTCCTGCTAAAGAAACAAGGTGTCGTTTTCTTGTGATGTTGATCTCTTTTCATAAATAAGAGTAGGTTCTTGGTCTTCAAACAATTTTGGACAAGTGGATGAACAAATCTCCTTTTCAAAGAACATTTCAAAACATGAGACACATGAGGAGGAATCTGAAAGGGAATCCTGAATGGTCTGGTCTGCTGAAGTCTGGATATATTGTAGATCATCTTCATATGATATGACAGCCAAATTGTCTTTACATTCATCAATCATGAGAAAAGAAACTTCAAATGATTCTTGAAACCCAACACAATCATTTATATCATCTCCCATAAATTCACCTGGATCTTTTTCACTTGAACAAAATTCTCATCTTGATGTTCATGAGTTGACTAGACTACCTCTTTATGAAGGCTTTGTTCTGATGACATGAGAACATTTGGATTCAAAACTTTGTTTTATTCATTCCAGGTGATTTTAACAACAGAATTCTCTTTCATGGGACTTAGTACAAGGTTTTCTTGGTCATCACAATCTGAATCTACATCTGAAATGGCTATCTTGACATTATCACATTCAGGAATTAGAACTAGACTTCCTTGCATGTTGTCTTCTTCTATGGACAGATCTGAACCGACCCTTTTTCTTTCATCACTTTCAGTCATATGGACATCTTCAACCTGCTAATCTATAAAGCTGTTCACTAGACTGTCATCCTTTTCAAAAGAGGAATAAGTTTCACCAACACTTTCTTGACCATGTGTGCATTGCAAATCTGCTTTAGCTTGAGCTGGAACATGACCGTTCAAGAGTTGCTCTATCTCGTCTTTAGATAGAGGAGATAATATTTTTTGTTTTCTCTTGCTCAAACAGTGATTGTCTTCATTGATTTCAAGTGAAGGAGTATACCTATTTTCCTCATACTATTGATCCATTTAAAGTAATTCCTATTGATTGTCAAGATGCAAAATCCTTTCATCTTCCACCGTACTACAATCTTGATCATGCTGCAAAATTTCATGATCGTCTTTACGCTGCTGAAAGGGATTTTCATACAGGGCTTCCATGATTTCTTCATCCATGAAATTATCATCTTCATAATATTTTTCAAGACTTTCAATAAAACCATCAGCGTATTTGCAACAGTCATGAACTAAATTTAATGCTGGATAAGAGTCTTCATACTTCTCCAAGAACATGGCATGAAAATCCTTTAAACAATAAATACAAGCAGCGGGCAAATTTTCATACCAAGATAGGGCTTCACCTTCTAGAGTGGCCAGGAATATCTTCATTAAGAAATCTTCAGGAAAATCAACCTTCAACTTACGAATATGCATGTGAAATCGAACTAGATGCAAAGCAGCGTCCTTCTTACCATCATCTTTAAACGTAGGCAAATTCCTTGACCAATCTACCTTCAGAATTTTATCTGGAAAACCGGGGATGTGACCTGGGCTCATGGGAGCGTATCTTCTTGCAATCCGCTCCATTTTAAAAAATCTTGAAGCTACTAATATTTCTGTAGTGGAGTCACCATGAAGCACTGGTTGTTGGATTCTTTAGTGAATGGAGTTTCCAGGTGAATGATTTCAGCCGTCTTCTTATGTCTGATTGTTGTTCACCATCAACCATCAGATCTGAGCCTAATAGATGTACTGGGGCAAAACAATCTTCAAGCAAACCATTTTTCCCCAGTGGAGTCGCCACTATGTTAATATTAGTGTCAATCTTTGTAGCCTTCCTCCAGTGATCAAACATGCTCTTACACAAGTGATTTTAAGGTGTCAAGGTCAAATTTTGTCATTTCAGTGAGTCTTCAAGCAAAATTTGGTCACTAGGCATTAGGTCTAGGGTTTGATTTTACCCTTTTCAAAGTTGTCCAAATGATGTTCTATGTCACTATTCAGCTGAGTCTACCATCATTCAGAGGGTTGTCATTATCATGTCAAGTTCCACTGGGTCATTTTACACCTTGTTCATGCTTCAGTTGCGCCTAGGTAAGGTCATTTCCCTCTCCTAGGGTTTTGAAGGCAATTTCTCTTAGACTGTCAAATCATCGGCAAAACTTGTATCCTGATGTTCCTACACCTTCCCCTATCCTTAAATTACCTTATCAAACACTTCCCATCACTGAGATCCCCCAAATTCCTCATTTTCGCACAAACCCTAGTTTCTTGCTGCAACTTGGCAATTTTCTAGGTTGGGCCTGTGTTTTGCCTCTTTGGACCCCTTCCCCTCACTCAATTTCTGATATTCCACTTTCCCCTACTTCCTAACATCCCTCCATACTTCCCAAAATTTCCTCAAGAATTTAGAAGCTCCCTATCCCCTTCATTTCGCTTCATTTCGACAAATCTCTTGTTCCCCGCATCGGGGTAGGTTTCACTCAAATGATGTTTCTAAGCAAGGAAAGATGAATTTGGAAAAACTGAGAGAGGTTTTTTTCCACAATAGTCCAAGGAATAAAACCTCCTTCACTTTTTACACAAGTGTCATGGTTTTGAAGAAATGTCAAAAATACAATTCCCTTGGGAGAAATGATGCACCTCTGGAGTAACCTTGGGAAAATCAAGTTTTCTCCTAGTTTGATTGGCCAAATGACTTGCTTGATGATCCAAATGATAACTATAGACAAGTAGCTTTCGAAT